>VXBU01004952.1:638215-650762 GCA_013400315.1 Bombycilla garrulus
ATTGTATTTAAAATATTTATTAGTTTTTAATATTTCTTATTTATATTTTCAATATTTGGAAATAATTTAAACAAATTATGTATTTTATTTCTTTCTAATGGTACTATGCTCATATAAAATTATTTAATATGTATTCAACAAAAAAATATTTTCAGAGCCCAGAAAAATTGTTGCATAACTTATGTTTTTATATATTTGAGAGATGGTATTTATGACTTTTTTATATTATTAGGACAAATAAAAGCCGATTTTTAAAAAAGCTTGTATTACCTCTGTGAACTTCAATTAAGACTAAAGCATTCTAATACATCCAGTTTTTAATACCTGCAATTATCAGAATAACCTCTTTCAAGAACTTCACTGTATAATTAGTCCAGCTCTCCACATAGCACATGTACACATGTACAGACAATTTGATTACCATATAATTCTTAAAATGGGATATGAAGGAACCAGATGCACTGAAAACGGCACTTAAGTATGAACAATATAAACCATCAATGCTCTTGAGAAACAAATGGAAAAGTGCCTTATATTTAATAAAGAACGCCCAATAAAATTGTTTCCAAGGATCTTCTTACAAGTCAAATAGTCTCTTTTAAACAAATAAAGTGGTGAGACAACCACATTAACCACTTTGACATGAGTACTATCCTCTGATTAATTTTATTGCTGTCATCCAGGGGAATTTTCCAAGTTTGGTTAAACATTTCTGGCCCCTACCCCAAGAAATAAAAACTTAGGTTATTTCCTTAAGCAATATAAATCAACATATTGCTGCTGAGCCATGCAGCAACATGCATTTGTCTTTTGTAATTTACATTTCACTAGTATGGACAAGCCACATGCCATGAATGCATATTCTTGAATACTTGTGTGGGGAAAAAAACCCCAAACTTAACAGAACAGGACTTAAGCCTGAGCACCAAACCACTGAAACCTTCCTTGGCTGCAGCATTGTAGCTGTGCAAGTACCTGATATCCCAAACTCAGAGGAATTCCCAAACTACACAGGGGATGCAGGCAGCAGAAGTCCCTCAAGCTTTGTCCCTAAAAACGGTAGATTATTAATTACCCTCACTCCTCTTTCTGGCACTGTGGGGAAGATGCGCAGATGAAAGGCACGCCTTGGAATGTGGATAAGGATGTCAGCAAACTCTCCTCTTCCTTTGAGTGATCTGATTGTCCACATATGCATTCCACCACTGGGGATGCCAGAACAGTGACCAGTCCACCCACTGCTCACATCTCAGATGCTCAAAACAAAACAGACCACTGCTTTGCCCAATATGGTAAAACTGTCATCTCAAGTTGAGCAACATCTGGAGAAGGAATGAGGAGATCTCAAGGAGATCTTTACAAAGAGGTCTGTGGTGAATGGGTTTTCTCACAGCACATAAGATCCTACTTTAACTGTCCTGGCACATGCTTCAGGAAACGTAGGAAAGCTTGGCTTGGCCTTTTCACTGCTTAGATTCACAGGGATTTTCTTTTAGTGACCATTTGTTTAGAGACCTTTTTGGCCTATATGATGCCAAGAATAGCTATAAGACCCAAAGTGGACCCCACACTGAACCTAACTACTATGTGAGAACAGAGGGAAAAAAAAAAAAAAAAGGGAATAAAAAACTGACCAAAAGGAAAGGCATCTTCTGGTTTCACTTCTCCCAGTAGAGTGTCTGCCTGAGATCACCATTAGTTACTATGTACACTGCATCTAAACAAACTCACACTGATCTCCTGAAACACCATAACTAGTGTAGGAATTGGAGTGCTGAAATCCCTTGCAACTGACAGACAGGCACCCACACTTCCACCAGCACCCTTCAGCTGATGGCAACTCCAGCTGTCTGCAATTCTAGCAAATATGTAAATGCTGCCACATTTTAGGGTGCAGAAGATGAGCAAAGATTACCACTTGTTGGGTGGGGAGGTCAACTTTCAAGTCCTTCCTGGAGCAAAGTGTTATCCCTGATGGTGCCATTGGGCTGCCATTACTTCACCTGTGGTTCCTCTCCAGTTCTCAGGGTCCTTCAATGCAGCAGCTGCCTTGCTGGCCAACAATCTCCTATCGCAGTGGCAACTTCAGGGACTGCTCCCAGGATCAGCACCACTTGCTGAAACCAACACTCACTGCTGCTTCTGGCACACAAATAACTGCAGTGGGGAATTCAGATGAAATCGGAGAAGACCTAAACACTGCTGAGCCTGTTACAGGGCCTCTCAAGTGAACCAACTTATCATCCTTTTTCCAGCTTGCTGTGTAGAAACTATTTTACATCAGTAAACACACAAAGGCATTTATTTTAGTTGGCAGACCAGCACAAACACATAAAACCCCTAGAACAATAGTAAGTGAGCAGTCCTAACTACTCTCAGCAACAATGCCTCAACACTACTGAAGAGGGTTCTTCCTAACTGACAGTGAGCAAAAAAATTTCAAAAAAATCAAAACAACAACAACAAAAATCCCACTAACACAAATAATAAAAAAAAAGACCTACTAATAACTCTAAAAAACTAGGAAATTACCCACCAAAGCAGCAATTTGGCTGCTGCTGTACAGGACCAGCCTCACCCTGCACATCCCAGCTGGCCTTTCCCCACATTTCCATTCATCCTTAGTCGTTAACCTCACACTGAGATTCTGGAATGCTTCACCGATTACCAGTTCCCTTCATCCTGATTTCGAATTCCCAAAGAAGGAAGAAGGTAAAGCTATGTTGAAAAGCATGCATGCATTATACAGTATGCAAGAAAAGCCCTCAGTATTCAGAAACAGTGTTTAGGATGAGAAATAAAATATCCCTAAGAGCAGCTGCCATAACACCAAAATGCTGGCCAAGAGAAAATAAAAACAAACAACCCCCCCCCAAAAAAACCAAAAAGACAGAATGCAGACTAATATTAAAGTCACCTGCAATAGAAAAGTGGGGGGTGGGAGTAAGGGATAGTCTCTGAAGTATCATTTTTCTACTTTTTAACCATATTTTACTGTGTAAGAAACGTCTAAGAAAAAAACAAAACAGTGGAAAATATTTCAGCCTGACCAACTTCCCAGGCTGAAGTACCATTCCCTACCCAGTACTGGTGTAAACACTAAATTCTGACAGAGAGAACAGCTACTTGAATGAGATGGCACGCAGCTCTAGTGCCTCCACAGATTTTATTAACAGCTGATGCTAAGTGAGACTAGCAAAACCAAGCTAATGTTACAAGAGATGGAAGAGTTACACCACCAGTAAAGCATGGCAGCAGCATCACTTCTCAGCAGTAAGGAGCCAGCTGGTTCAGCTTGATGGGAAACTTCCCTCTATGCTGGCCATTGTTATTTGCAACTAATAACATTTTCCTATTTCAATTTAAAAGATAAAATGATGGAAAGGTTAAGCATGCAGTACTATACATCAAAGTCTTCATGGTCAAGGTACTAGCAAAAAAAAAATATAAAAAACTACAAACATTGTGACTAAGTTCTTGCTTTTCAAATCAAATTATTAGATAACAATTTCTGATCTCTCTCAGTGAATTTCTTTCCTCTTCTTGATAGGAATACCAAAACCCATCTACCCCCTTGCTCCCAAAAATGCAACCTCTGCAGGCTTCAATCCTACTTCCTCCATGAATTACCAGCAAAATCAACCAATTTCTGTAATCTAAACTTATTAAACCAAAACCTCCTATATTTTCAAGACTGACTCTGGCAGTCATCAAAAAACAATCTACAGAAATTTTTGCTATCTAGAAAATATTTAAAGAATAAACATTCACCATCAGAATGAAAACACCGAGATTGATTTGCCCTGCCATGTTCTTTTCCACACAGCAGATAAATATTTCCTCCATCTAAACCATCCTCTAATCCCGAATTAAAATAAGGACAACCAAGAAACAATGTATGTAACCCACAAGTTTAACCAAGAAATGGCTATTGCATCACACACCATCATGGAAAAGTATTTAGAAATTGCAATTAAGTCGTTATTTGTAAAAATTAAATTAGTCATATGACATTTAACAGGATGTGGTATGTGGAAAACAGATGTAATGAGCTTTAATTTCCAAATATCATCAGTATCATCATAGCTTAAATTCCAAGCCTGTAACAAAGTATTTCCAAAAATATCCAGGGTATATATAGTTTCATTTAGCAAATTTCCTGATAAAAACCATTGTTAGATGCCTGTTTCATCTACACACAATGCAAGAAGATGAGATCTTATGCAGTTCTTTTGTCACTAACAGCCATTTTGGAAGACAGCAGTAAAAAGTAGCGAAAGACAAGTTTTATACTTCACCAAAATGGGCCTGTTGCAACAAAATTCTGAACATAGATTTCATCAATTTATAGTTAAGCTAATAGGAGCTTTGCTGATTAATCCATTCCAGAAAAAAAACCAAAACACACAGCCTCTGTTTTATAACTGCGATGAGATATAGTACAGTTACTTTGTACCAGCGGTGTCTACACCAGGAATTTGTAGCAGAATTAAAAACCTGCTACAAATTCCTGATTACCTTAATTTTGCCTCACAACTGGCCAGGCCTTGAAGAGTTTAAGGAGCACACAAATAGGTTTCTTTGTAGATTAAATTAGTAAGAACAAAATTATACTGAAAGCCAGATTTTTTTTCCCTTTACTGATGACACTAAACTGACCATTCTTCTACCCTGCTACCAAGAGATCCACAGTCCATACACCAAGACCAAGAAAACCACCAGACTCACAGGACTCCCTCTGTCCCTTGCACAATTCCTTGTCACCAGGTACAACAGGCTCCAGTGACAGGTGGCATTTCCCTGACACTGAGGCAAACCACAAGCACACTCCCTCCGCTTTGAAGGCACAAAGTAAAAAGTCAAACAATCCCTATCTCCAGGCTAAGATCAACAGGATACCTCAAAGTCAGTACAATCTCCACCAAACACAGGAAGGCATCAATGATTTCAACACATCTACACTGCAGCTTTGAGCTCAGCTGTGGCAGGCAGAGCCCATTTTTCAGTAAATTGTGCTCACTGGCTTTATTCCAACACTGAACAGTTCACAGGACTCCATCACAAACCCCATCACAGAAAAGAATCTGCACTTGGCAGCGGAAGGCACTGATTCAGTGACAGATCAATACAGTCAAGCAGGAAAACTCATATTTGTTCTTTTCTGAGTGTCTCCCATGTGACAGCAAAATAAAATTTTCTCAAGTTCTACTGGGAGAAAAACAGAAAGGATAAATTCATAGATTAAAAAGCTTGAAATTAATAACACCTAATTAAAGTTCCCAGCCTTGACCAGCATGAGAGTTCTTCCACTTCACTCCATAGACCTGCCCTCTTCTCCCTAGCACCACCAAAAAATCCTGTCTTGCTAAAACTAGCATATTTCCTGACCTTACTTAGGATTCTTTACAGTTTAATATATAACTTCCCAAACCACTGATCTGCTCTTACAAGCACATCCAAATTTTGTGAAAATGACAAAAAATGCAAAGTAACTTCAAAATATCCATACCAAAGATTTCTTCATTTTGGAACTACAAAAAAATATCTCAATTTTTTTTTACAACCTTACAATTAGTTACCAAGATTGGACGATTAATACATTTTTTTTTTTCTCAACCAAGGGAGAATGTAAATGTTTATTTAAGGAGAAGTTTCATTCACCTTTTAATCACAGGAAGAGCACTATATGGAATGAAAGTCTGGACATAAAAAAAACCAAACATTATACTACATACTGGCCTTCAACTTAACCTGTCTTGAAGGTACTATAAAAGACTTTTTCCCCCTCAATTTGAAAACCCAAGAGTTCCATGCTAATGACTTTCCTGAAACATACTTCAGTAGCAGTGAATTACCAAAAATTTCCTATCCAATGTGCTTAAAGTAAGAATTGCATAAGCGATTTATCCAGTAACTCCAGGTCACAAAAAACCTGAAATTCAACTATTTTAAGACAAACATTCAGCATGGGGATGTCACAGAACCTTGACATATGCATGCTTTTGTAAAACTTTTAATGAAGGAGGAAACAGTTCCCTATTTCTGTATCTCTTGCCAAATACAATAATTCTTGGAAAGCAGCCAGAGGAACCATGTGGTGGTTATGACCCAGAAACCACATCCCCAAATGCCAGACAACAGAGCACATGAAATACTCTTCTGCAGGTGTTTGAGTCCATCCACCCACTGCTGCATTTTGGATATTGTACAGCCCTGTGAAATGCACAATCTGATCGAGAAATGCGAGTTTCTTCACACCGAACACTGTATCTCTAAGTATTGAATATCTCGGGTTACTGCTCAAAATTCAACAGAAGAAAAATGTTCCTAGTCATGATTAAAGCCACTACCAACAGATTATTTCATTACTGTTATCATTAGGATCAGTCAAGAAAAAAAAATCAAAACTTTCTTTCATAATTTAAGACATATGAGCAGTTACATTCATCTCAAGTTACCCTAAGAGAAAAGGCACTAAAAAGGTTGCACTCGCCAAAGGATATACAGTCACAAGAAACTGTTCTGCATTCAGTCCTTGCTCTGTTCCACTGCCAGCAGTCTATCACCATTAGCCATGCCAGTATTTCATGGCATCTGAGTTACTGTGATTAACAGAATTTTAAAGAACGTGCTGGTTTGCATTAGCCCTCATAAAGTTTTCACCTTTTTCTTTCCAATTCTTGTCTTTCGATTTAAGTTTTTTCCCTTGGCTCATTTCTCTCTGTTCTTCCAATGACAGCCCTTAAACACAGTAACATTTTACTATGAATTGTTATGGCAGATTAAAAACTGAGGAATCTCCTACTCTTTGATGTTAAATTAATGTAAAAACTGCCTAAAAATCTGTGGAGTTAAAGAAAAAGGCCATGCCAAAATCTAGAATACCTTTGTTGCAATGATAATTCGGTAATAAACACTATTTTTTAAAAATCACTGCAGAGATACAAACTACCCTGCACAGCTCTGGAAGGGAGAGAGCAATCTACACAAAACAGCTTCTATTGAACAGAAACCAAAGAGTCACCATTTTAGTGCTTGAACTTCAGTGTTAAAAGGGAGAATAGAAACCAAAACAACCATGCTCCAAAGAGCAAGACTTCAGCATAACAATAAAGGGGCAAAAAACTCTAGTGTACTTGTTTTCTTCCTTCAGTTACACATTAGTAACTTTCCCTTACAGTAAGAGCAATTCATACACACACACAGAGCACTCAACTGTTGAGTCCTCCCACCCATTCCTAAATTCCAGAAAACACAGATAGCACTTAAAGATAAATTTAGCAGAAAACAATACTTGTTTAGTATCTGACTGTGCTAGAAAACCCAAACATGCACATCCCTCAATCCTTAGTGTAGCCACAGACAAAAGAATCCAGAAGGAAATAAAAAACCCAGAGTGGATCAGCACAGTAACCAGCAACAGATGCTTACCAACACTTGGGCAAAGAACCTCTGAAGAATATTGAAGTATTTAAAACATTAGCTCAATTTTCTGCTTACTGTGAAGATAAAGAGGAATCTTTACCCAAAAAGCAATCATTAACAGAGATAATTATGGGAGTTAAATACCGCCATTTTTTGGAAAAACACCACAACAAAACAAAACCCCCACCATGGGTCTCTGCAATAAAATAAAACACTACAATAAATTATGTAAAGACTTACAAACAACACGCATCCATTCAAACAGTATTTATTGAATTACACCGTAATGCAAATAAGTTAGGTCCATATAAACTGGGTTTCGTTGTATGTACAACCTATGCCATTAGCAAGCTGATTGAGCCAGCTGGTTTGCGTGTCGGCCTCATCCTCCAGAATGTTCGCATCTTCCGACACCCCGGCCATCGGCTGCGTCTACAGCAGGACCAGCACAGCCTTCAGCCCCAAAGCAGACTGAAAGGGGAGGGGGGAGGAAACCAGAGTCAGATGTGCAGCACGTACTCGTCTTTAAATCCGTATTTGTACAACACAAGCTTGGAGAACAGCCCTACAAATGTACGGAATAAACGCTAGCCCCCAAAATACTGAAATAATGCCACTTTTAGAGTAAAATTTAAGCCTACGGAGCACCAACGTGTGCTCACAAAAATGAGCATCTGTAAGCTTCAGATTAGACCAAACATCTGTTTGTGGTATTTATGTGTATATATTCTGGTACAAAAGACATCTTTTACACTGTACAGATGCCCACCAAAAAAAAAAGAAGTCTCAAACCACCAGTGAAGCTAAATACAGAAACACTGTGAGAAAGAAAACAACCTCAGTGACTTGGTTATTAAGATTAGAGAAGATTCCACTGAAATTGTAATATGATCTTACTACTTCTTTACCATATTTTCTACTGAACCACTGAATCCTAAAAATGGGATTTCTATGCACTGTAACTATATGAAGCCAGAGGAGTTAATCTATGACTTTGCAAAGAATACAGTCCATCAGTTATTTGTTTTAGGAATACCTGGTCCTGTACAGTAATCAAAGGCATTTCTTGAAAAACAGAAGAACTGTGCTTTCTCTAAAATTTTAATTAGTAAGACTGACAAAAACCCTTCAATAAAACTTAAATGTCACTAGAACTTAAGCATTACTAATACCATACATTGCAGAATAACAAAGAGTCCTACAAGAAAGTGGCAACATGGGCCAAATGCACTTTGCTTCATGACAGTGACCAATACTGAAGGATACAGCCCTTTATTTCATACACCTTTTATGCAGTGTTATTCCCTCATTTGCAAAGGCATAAGGAGATTGGGTTTTGGTTTAAATTTGTGCTAGAAAGCTAAGAAGTTATTCTTCAGTGCAGGAACTTGCAGAAACTAGCTCTACAGCAGATTAGAAGGGAAGCTGTTATACAAAAGACACAGGAAGTTCCATATCTCAAAAACTATGCAACATTAAGAGAAAGGTCTTCCCAAGAACTAGAACTTTGCTGACTCGTCATTTGAATTTCCAAAGAAACAAGAACCACAACAATTAAAAACAAGGGGTGGAAGCATCATTCACAACTGCTGCTGGCTGGAGGCAACACCCAAACCAGAACTATCTGCACTGGGTTTGTATGCACATTTGGAACCACTACATACCTCCATATAGTTGGCTCAGGCATTCCAGGATCTGCACCTCTTTTAAAACCTGAAGTGAAACACACATTACATACATATATAAAGATAAACAAGTATGTGCAGAATCCTACATAGTTAAATCTCTGTAATCTTATTCCAGCCCATTAAATAGCAATGAAAAAGAAACCTACGGAGCACAGAATTGTGATTCATGAAGCTGTGCACTAACCTGAATAAAAACTGCACATTCTTACAAGGGTTAGAAAGCAAAGAAAATAAATACCAGTGTACGCTTTCCTTTTTTTAAGTCTTACCTGCATCTTTAAAATTCAGGGTCAGCTAAGTTTGTGAGATGAAGGAAGTCATCTATCCCAGAGGTGAAGACACACATATTTTTACTCACACAAACTCACAGATTTTAAACATTGTTCAGAAAGCAACCTAGCAGGGCTTTACCAACAAAGACACCTAAAATTGGTGTAGAGTGAGCACCTTGAGGCCTAACAGGCAATTCTCCAGCAACATCTGACAGACAACTTAAAAGCACTATTTCAGTAACAGTTCACTCCATTTAGCAAGACAGAACGCTAAATGTGAAATCATATAAACATCTAATCTTCTATTCTGACTGGCACTTTTTGGAAAAAGCTACATACTACTAAAGCTTGCAAACAAGCAAGCTGTTTTCTAATACCCAGGAAAAATGAAATGGAAATTAACTACAAGGAGTTCATCCCCAGTCCCAAACCACTCAAATATACTGACTAAAGTGAATGTATGCTAGGGAAGCAACTGAAGGTTTAGTATATGAAGTATCTTTGTTCTCTGGGCTGTAAAATAGAAGCCTTGAAACAGAATCTTGCAATTCAGGCACGACAACTGGCTATATAGAGGCGAATGTTTCATGAAAAATGTATTATTTCCCTCATTTACAGAAAATAAATAATTAATGTCATGTTGCCTGAAACACAGGCCACAAAGGTTAATGGAAAAACTTCCATTAACTTCACAGGCACTGGAAAAACTCTTTGAAGATAACCTTGAATGATCTGAGACTACCAGACATCTTGACCAGAGTTCTTTGGCTGCCATACTCATGAGCTGCAGTCACACTCTGTGTGTGAATGTTTCTGGTTCCTCCCCTCACACCCAGCATTTTAAATAAGCAAACCAGGTTTAACAAAACTGCATGGGTCTAATTTACTGACTTAAAACCAGGGCAGCCACTTCAAAGCAAGTTTAAAAACCCCACCAATTACCTCTAATTGCACATTCTCATACTGGGCTCCTCATACATGCCCTGAGCTAGAAAGCCTTCCAGAGAAATTTACAGGCTCAAATTTTCTGCCCATTTCCTTGCCTATGTTTAGTTAAGCATTTTATACACACACCTTTGCTCCCAGATTCAAAAGTAATCCCAGCAGAGAAGAGGTTCTTCCAATCCTGCACACTTTGGGTACATGCCACCTCAAAATGCCTATGGCAATCAAGGTGGCATCTGCACTTCCCCTTCCCATCCACTTATACTTTCATTACTGCACACAAATTTGTAAGAAGGCAATGCAGATGTGGTACAGCACATCTATTTTCTGGAGATGTGAACCTAACTGCAACTTAAATTTCACACTGTTACACAACAAAAATATACTAGGTATCCTGGTGTTAGTGCAACTGTAAATACAGTTACACTAGGTGGCTTGATACAATTTGAAGCAACTTATTTAATGTCAGCTAATGTAACTTGTTAGTGCCACCAATGTGACACTCTGACGTCACTAGGAAAAAAAGAGAGTATTTCCACATCCACAGATACTGTCATGGAAGTAAAATCAAAACAAGACTTCAACAACAAATTAGGTCACAAAACACTGCTGAAATTCCCACCCAAAACTTATTAATTTAAAATAATTGATAAACCAAAATTGGAAATGCAATTAAAGTCCAGACCTAATAATGGTAATTAGTTTTTTCCATAGTTTTTGAAGCGACTTCTTTTGCTAGTAGTTGTAGTTAAAGCATTTCTGTAACAGTGGAAGAGACCAACATTTTCCTGGTTGTTATCTATAAACAATCAAAGCCCTTCTAACCAGGCACTGCACTCCCTTCAATTAACCAAATCAACCTCTCAGATTTGACTGGAAACACATCAGTCCCCAGCCCTCCTTCATGTTTGCATTCAATGCAAAGACGCCTGCCTGGTCTGGGGTGCTTTTCCTAAAAGGCCCAACAGTTTGGGCACAAAGTAAGCCAAATGAATTGCAGGGATCAGCCCTCCTGGGCCCCCTATCGTGAAAGTAGTGAACAAAAGTGTCAGACCTGTGGCACATGTGCCTGTTCTAAGCAGGCCAAGCTCTTTAACAAGGACAGCTGATGGCATACAGCTCTAACTCAGCAGGAGAACCAATGTGTGGTAGTGATGCCTGGCCAGCCTGATGACAGGAGCAAGCAAAATATATCCTGGGCACCAGGCACAACAATGAGGCATCCCCTTAACATTCCACTGCAGCCTGGAAACAGGAGCCACACCATTTCTGATGGGAGATAGACTGTAACCTGTATTCCTGTTGCTGGAAATTCAACCTGAGCCAGAGGCTGGCAATGCCCTCAGTGCCATGAAGCACTCCCAGCGTTCTCCTCACTGCAGTCTCCCTAGAGCATAAAGCACAGCCCAGACTACTGCAGCAGGCAGTCACTGACACTGGGTTAAATCACAGCCCTGTTTGCTGTTTGCTTGTTTCAGTGCTCTGCCCATTCCCCAGAGGGGCCCTCACACAGGAAAAGGGGCAAAAAACTCATTATTACAGAACCACAGAATTGTTAGGGTTGGAAGAGACCTCTGGAGATAACCATTCAAATCCCCCTGCCAAGGCAGGTCACCTAAAGCAGGTGACACGGGAACGTGTCCAGCTGGGTTTTGAATGTCCCCGTGACCTCCCTGGGCAGCCTGTGCCAGTGCTCTGCCACCCTCAACACAAAGAATTTCTTACTCATGTTGAGGAGGAACTTCATGTGTTATAGTTTATGGCCACTGCTCCTTGTCCTGTAGCTGGGCACTGCTGAANTGTAGCTAGGCACCACTAAAGAGTCTGGCTCCAATCTCTTGGCACTTGCCTTTAAGATACTTCTGTGCTTTAATGAGATCCCCTCCCGCAGTCTTCTCTTTTCTGGACTAAACCGGTCCAGCACTCGCAATCTCTCATAAGAGAGATGCTTCAGTCCCTTAATCACCTTCGTGGCCCTGCGCTGGACCCTCTCCAGCAGCTCCTCGTCTTTCCCGCACCGAGGAGCCCAGAACTCGACACCGCACTGTGGCCTCGCTAAGACCGAGTAGAGTGGGAGGATCACATACTTTTTCTTTACAAAGAAAAAGGAAAAAAAAAAAAACCCAAACAAAAACTATACAAACCCACAAACAACACCAAAAAAAGACAAACTATAACAGAAAGTCTCCCCGTCCCACAGTTCCGCCAAGGGCAACC
>VXBU01004953.1:0-27888 GCA_013400315.1 Bombycilla garrulus
TCTCAAACCAGCACACACACAAAGAAGCTTTTGACCTTTGCCCATGCAGATCCAGCAAGCAAATAAGGGTTTAATAATCCACAGTGCCCCACAGTCCTTACTGAGGAACAAACACTACTGCCCTGACAACCAGGTAGGGCTGATGCCCAGAATCATTACAAGGCCAACAGATCAAGGAGCAGAATTAAATTCCTGAGGGGCTGAGGGAAGGCTCTAGAAGCATTATCCCAGGTAATGCTGGCTGTGCCATACAAAATCAGACATTGCTAGAAGCCAGAGCAGTGTCTGACAGGCACAGCACGGCAAGGATGCCCAGAGCAGTGCAACCAAGCAACCTCTCAACACAGAGTCACCTGGGCACCTCACCAGCCCTTGGGTGCACAACTGCTTGGAGCCTTCGAAATGCAAATGCAAATGCCAGCCATCTGTCAGCAACTCCTTCAGTGAGGCAGAGCAGAGGGGTTCATTCAATCAGAAAGGCCCTAAAAAAATAAACTCACCAACAGCCTAATACCGCACTAGATCAAAATAGATGGTGATCTCAAAACAGACGGGGAAGATTAATGAGTTTCACACAAACCTGGGAGCAGGCAGGGAGACAGAAAGGAGGCAGAGGAGATGGATGCCAGATGGATGCCAGAGCCACGGTGTGAGCAGAGCTCGTGGTGGAGGGCAGATGGCTCAGGTGTGCAGCCCAGTGACCCACAGGGAAGATGTGAAGGGACCTGGACAGTCTCTGGCTTTGGCACAGGACAAAAACCCCAGAGAACTGCAGGAGGAACCTGCCAGCCAGAGACAAGGAGATCCTGGTGCACGGGGGTGATGCATGAACAACCCAAATGTTTACACACATCCCTGCTCCGTGTAGCTGTGGGGCAGTAGCAGGGACAGCTGCAAACAGCAAGCTCTCACTCCAGGTATTGAGAAGGCCCATGCTCTTACACCTTACCAGGCATGAAAGGTGCTCTGCTCTGGCCAGGGCACAGGGAGGAGACACCCGAAGTCCTTCATCCCAGCTCCTTCTTGGAGCAGCAATTTCCCCAAACACTAGGTGAGGCAAGCCATGACTTTGCAGCATCCTGGCAACTGGAGCATCCTCAGGCCTCTGGTCACCTCTTCCACCAGAGCAGGGGAGAATGAGATTGCCCTGGCGTCTTTCCAAGGCTGAACCCCCAGTGTCCTGAAACTTGTTCTGCTGCATATTTTGGAGGAGGTGGCAGGGGGTTTTTGTGAGTTCTGATACACATTTGAAGTCAGGGAAATCGTTATGCACATTTAGTTATGGATTTACGTCTATGCACTTGAAAATCTTCCCAGGCCTGCTAAGCACTATGGCTGAGCTGGCATCCACATGCAATATTCGAGTTTGCAAACTGTGAGGGGAAACTGGAACTGAAACCAAACCAAGTTATTTTTGGGAGCCTTTTGGTTAAGTGTAATAATGGTCTGGAAGGACAGTTGGGACACCAGCCTTCATAAGGGGCAGTGTGGAAGCTCGTTTCACCCTGTTTCAGCTTTAGTTCATACTGTGACTTCCTTTTGGTTACTGAAGTCCGAGTCCACTCATCTGCCAGGGGGTTTTGGATTCATCTCTTGTATGAATGAGCGCAGTTAGAGGGCCCTACAGCATGAAAGCCATCCATGTAAGCATATTCATAATATCCCTATTAAAAGTCCAAATATTAGTGATATTTACATGAATAAAATTTGCCAGTGTAACAAAGTGCCAACAAATTCTTCTGGACTGAGATGTCACTAAATGGGAGAACTGGCAGGAGGAAGAGAGGAGGCTTTTGGGAGGGCAAAAACCACAATGGCAAAGGTCAGTCCTACCACACTGAGCAGTGCTGTATTCAGGTTTACTCTCTGCTCTCACAGATTTTCCAAAGGTCAAAAACTACCAGATCATGACCAAAAACAAACAGAGGGAGATGGAAATACAGTGTCTGCAAATAATAATAAAGATAAGGCAACAGGACATAATGAAGGTAATAAATCAAGGCAACAGGAAAAATGCTTTGAATTTCATATTAAAGAGCACTTCTCTTTGCATTGAAGGACAGGCTTTGAGCTGGCTGAGCAGACAGTAGCCTAACTGTGATTCACCAGCCCTGGGTTTAGGGAAGCAGCCCAGCTAGTGCTGTTAGCACTTCACTGAAGGCTCAAACAAAGCTGCCTTAGGCAGAAAAGATGCCCATGGCTCCCAGCACCTCATAGGAGTCACTGGAACCCAAAATTTACTCCCAAAAAGCCAAGCCTGGGAGCACCCAACATGGCTGTCAGGGGGACAACCTAACCTTGTGCCTCCCTTCTCACGTGGGGAGCAGGGAAAGTGAAACAAGCTGTGAGGTGACATTTCACTTTTGTTACTTCATGTGCCTGCACCCGGTGCAGTAAGACCCAGGTTTGTGCTTGAGATCTCCAAGCACGACTGCAATGTAAATAATGCATTAGCATAACAATGCAGATTGCAGACAGTGCTTTAGGCTCCAGTCAGCCAATATAGCAAATGTGAATTTTTCATAAGAACATAACAATCCCACCAGTCTATAATATCCTTTCCTCACTTTTTTTTCCGCTGAAAAGGTACGAATATCTACAAATCATTTTCAATCATCATCACTTTCTGAAGGATTTTTTATTACCTCTAGCCATGACTCATAAGTGTGGGAAACAAATTACTCCTGCTCCAAGTATAAACAGTGACGGTTCAAAATGCCTTCAGTTTCTGTCTCCTGAACTGTCTGCCTCTCAATCAATTGGAGAATATCAGAACATATTTACTTTGAAGAGTAACAGATGTTTTCATCTGAAGTTAAATTTAAACTCAGCATCAATCTCCCAAAGAGAAATGAGATAACACAGGATCTCTTTTAGACTTTTAGATTTGCTGAACTAAACCCTGCATAAAACACCTCAGAGCTGAGACTTGGATATACCTTGCCAGTTTAACTAAATCCATATCACTGTTGTCAAGAAAGCTTTCCTGTCTGACCATCCAGGACCACTCTGGCAGTCACCCCCTCACCACCCCAGACATTCACTGCTGGGACCAAAGCTGAGCTGGGATTTGCTCTGTATTTAAGGAAGACGCCCCTGAGTCTGAGAATAGTCTGATTTCATATTTCTAAAGTATTACAGTTGGGAATTTTGTAGCAAGGGCTATGAGAGTAAAACCATCTGAGCCCTGAAACTGCACAGAAAAAGTTACTTTCTTGCTTTTTGTCTAGCGGTTTTCTACTCCACAGCTCCACAGCACTTTTGAAAGCACCCTATAGTATTCCTATTCCCAGGGCAACAGGGACATAAACTGCCAAAGCTGACCTGGACAAGACTTTCTGCGCTAGGATAAATTTGGCATTCCTGGCACAGCACAGACAGAGGCAGTGCCAGGGTGGAGGGTGGGGAAGATGTGGAAGCACAGGGCCAAGGTCCCCATACTGCATCCCCTGAGCCAGCTGAGGAAGAAACAACATTGATGTTAAAAGTCAGACTTTGGAGATCCATCCTCCAGGCTTTGCTCAGCACTTGAGCCACATTGTTTCCTTGCTTTTCCTCAAGTTCACCTCTCTTCGGCCTCCAGTGTCCTCAGGCTGGGGCAGTCTCTCCTGAAGGCCCCTGCAAGCTAACCCAGTGCTCCTCAGGGTGAGGAAAAGATCTACTCTGCTTCCCATGTGAACAAGCCTCCTACTTGGACAAGCCTTGGCTCACAAGTGTCCTGACTAATCCAAGAGACTTTGTCCAAAGTAACAGAATTGAGAAGGTGTGTTGGGACACTTCAGGCACTGAATTTACCTCCAAACTACGTTGTGTTTACCTCAATCCCTACAGTGATGGGGGGAGGCTTTGGAAGAAAGTGGTGAGCTCAGAATGTCAATACCTGACTCTGGGACTGGTGAGTCTGCCAAAGCTTTGGGCTTTTAAACCATGGAAGAGACTTGGAGACACAAGGTGTGCTGAGGCCTGATTGGATTTGTCTGTCCTGATGGGGAAAACACATTTGGGGCATAATCTGGGTGGTCTGATCAACAGAGCTTGAAACTAGACAGCTGAAAATGCAAGAGCTGGCATGGCATTACCTGAGGGGAGAAATGTCAGCGGGAACATTTGCACTGCTCACAGGAGCACAGCGGTCTCACGGGCGTGCCTGAAATTCTGGTACACCGACACAGTGTGAGAAAAAAAATGGGATGAACTGAAGGTATTGGTCAGTTCCCAGAGTGGATCTGGTATTATTCTTCCCAGAGTATAACTGGTGTTAGTGAGACCGATGGAATGAGTCCCACAGTTGGAGTGCTGGGGTGGAGGCCTGAGGGCTGCTCAGCAGGGACAGGCAGGGCAGGCAAGCTGGAGGTATCACTGTGTACGGGAGAGGTTTGATTGCACAGCCCTTGAAATTTGTGATGATGCGATAAAGAGGATTATGAGGTGTGGAAAACAAAGGAAATGTAGTGGATGTCTACCAGCAATACCCCAGCCAGGACAGGTTAACTCACTGATGAGTTATTCCATAGGCAATCAGGAGGAATTCCTGGATCAGTAGCTTCCAGCTTGCCAGGCGCCAGCTGGGAATACCATGCTGCTGTGATGATCAGGTCTTGGAAATTCTTGAAGTTTGGAGAGGATAATTTCTTGTCACAAGCACTCAGTGAGACAGCCAGGAAAGATGACCCCAAGACTTGCTTCTTGTGAGTAGAGAAGGACTAGAGAAGGACTCATGGTGAATGTGATGGTAGGTGGCTCTCTTGGTAATAATGATCAAAAACTGATTAAGCTGAAAATTCTCACTGTAATAAGATGAAAAAAAAAAAAAAGCAATCAGAGCTGCTACTCTGGACTTCAGGAGATCAAACTTCAATGTATAAATAAAGAGATGAACTGTCTGACTGGCTCCTGGATGAATTTTATGGGTAAGAATACTTGGTCTGACCTCACATGAGCCACAGGCTATGCTATGGACCACGACAAATGTCTGTGTGGCTGGCAAAACCTCCTGACTTCTAGTCAGAGTTGTTTACCTGTGACACTCCTCACTGTTTATCCTGTTTGCCACCCTCCAGGCAGTGAGCGAGGATAATGTCACACATCTCAGGTAACCAGCAGCCAGGATTCAAGTTGCTGGCTGAACACCCACTCACAAATGACTTGTCCAGATCATTTAGCAAATAAATTAGTCGAGCAAACAAACAAGGCAGATTCACTACTGCAGAAGGAATCTGTCTGCCCTGGAAGGGACTAATTAGCCAGTAACATTATTTTTGAAGCCCACCATTCCAAAACATAAGAAAAATGCACAGTCTGCCTCTGGTTCAAGGCTGGTTGAACATTTTATTCCTACTGTTGTCTCAACATCGCATGTGCTTCCAAAGGCTTTGTAAAAAAAAGAAGAAAAGCTGAAGGATATGGCTGGGAGTTATTGTGTCTCAGTTCATCTGGTTTTTGCAAGTGTTTTCTGTGCTAACACCAGCTAAGAGCAGCTACTGAGGCCACAGGGAGGTCCTGAATTCACAGCATCCATTATAGAGCAGGAAATTCAACCTTGCATGGTTTGGGTGACACATCCACACTTCTTCCTAGCAGGAAACAAAACCTAAGCCCACCACCACTCCAAAACAAGCACACAAGCTTTGGGCAGCTGGCAACCCTGAATCATCAAGGGCTTTGCGAGGACTGCTTCAATTTTTATTTCAGAAATGCTGTGAGCAAGAGGCCAATTTGTGACCTCTTCTTCCTTTCATTTCTACAAATAATTCCAGTTGCTATTCTGTGCATCAATTTTGTCTGCCTTTTCCACTCTGAAACCTCTTGCAGTGTTTGCCTTCAGTTCCTGGTGCTCTGCAGCTGGAAGTGCTCTCACAGATACACAATTTACGCTGGGGATGGTCTCCATCACTAAAGCAAATCTCCCTGTTCTCAGCATTCCATCCTGACTGTCCCAGGCTGCTGTTAGGAAGGGAAAGGCCAAAATTTGGTCACAAAACTTCAGAGCAGGGTGATGGAGTCGCTCTTCTACTGCGAGATCAGAGCTGGTTTGGCTCCACACTCTTGCGTTTCCAGTGGGCTTGGGAAATAACCAGCTTTGCATTCCAGGTGGAGGGAGCCAGGAAGAGCAGGGGGCACAGCTCCTGTTGCAATATCCTGACTGCAGCAGGGGATTTGCTCTCATCTCTCACAGCCTGGGTTTCTGTCACTGCAAACTCCTCAGGTCAGAGCACAGAGACACTGGGTGCACACATCACCTTCAGTGGCCTGGAAAATTTCTGTGGCCCTGCGCACGGTACAAGGATTTGCAAGGAATTTGGGGATTGACGTGCTCCTGAAAATCTTGTCAGTTCCACTGAGGGATTGGTTACATAATTCAGATAAATGCCAAGCTCCCTTCTCTGCATTTTCAGGATTAATTGTGTCTGTTCAGTCACAACAATTTCTTCTGTATTTTTCCTTCAAGCTAATTGTTTCAAGTAAAGAAATCACTTGCTATCAAAGCAAAAAGTCTTATTTTGCTGGTGAAAGTATAATTTCAATTTTCTATTTGCCAGTTTTCCTCCTTTTACGGCTTTAAAGTCTTCCATTTTGGGAGAAAAACATTTTACACAGCACTAGAAGGAACATTGGTGATTTCCTAACTGCACTTAACCACGCTAGGGCAAGATGAAAATTTTCATCACAAAAATTGCACTGCTCGTGAGGTAGGCTGTAGTTACTCTGTTTTAGTTTAAGTATCTGGGAGGAAAATAAATAAATACCTGGTGAAGCTTTATTGCAGCCACTGTGCTGCTACAGAAAGTACCACAGCTCCTTTTGCAGCACCAGAGTGCAAAGATGTCTGTGAATGGCACACTCTGGACTGCTTTCAGCATGAAAAGCTAACATTTCTGGTTTGCAGAGTCTCCCTGGAGACCCTGTGATGGAAGGGCCCTTCCCAGATGGCATTCCCACGTGCCCTGGACGTGCTGTGCCTGGCTCTCAGCCCCAGGACAATGGAGGAGCTTGCTGCTCTGCAGCTGGGTGAACTTGCCCTCACCTAAAAGTTGTTCTCATGGCAACATGCGTTCTGTTTGACGGTAGGTGATGAATGGAGCTGCTCCCCTGTAAGAAAATTGTGTAATAGCTCAAACGGCTGAGCCAGTGGAAGGTCTCCATGGATGGGGTCTGCATGGCATGCTGTGCCCTCATCACAGGCCAGCTTAGTGCCACACAGGTGAGGGCTTCCAGTGCCTGAAGGGACACGGCATCATCCCCACCATCTTCTCCTTTACAGTTAAAAATTTAAATTATCTATACCTCAGTTACACTTCCCAGCAGCTAAGTGCCTTTCTGACTGGAGTCATAATGAAGCAGCACCTCGTGGTGCGTCGCAACATGCGCGTTCCTTGTGGGCACATCAGGATGCTGCAGTCCTGGCTGCCTGCAAGCTCAGCCCTGAGACCTCACCAAGAAACCAACTCTTCTCCTGGACAGGTTGTCTTCTACCTCCATGCCTTCCATGCTCTGGCAAAGCAAACTCTAAATTAATAGATAAAAATAATGCATTAAAAAAAAAAAGTATGACTAATGTTTTCAGGATTTTTTTTTAAAAGTATCTCTGGAAACCAAGAGAAAGTTGCCTTGGCAACATTGTTTTTTGTTCCTCCTTTGCTCACTGTTTTGTTGTGTGCCTGTTTCTCTAGCTTACATTTCTGACAGTACACACAATAAATGCAGCTCTGGGAAGGAAATCAGCATTCAGCCACAAAAAGGGTTTTCTTCCTTCTCACACCACCAGAGTGGAACAGTCCCATCTATGATTAACAGCAGTCAATTACAAAAGCTAATTTAGAAATTTTCGATGCTGAAAAGACTTTATATTCATTAAAAAAAATGTTCTCAATAGCTTCTGTAGGACAGACAACTCAGATTAAGTGGGAGGGGTAAGCACTGCTCTGAGCCTTTTTTTGACTGAGTATGAGCCCAAAAGGAGCCATTACCTCTATGTAAATGCCAATTTTCATTAAGCAAACAGAAAGTAGTGTAGCAGCTATGAGGTAACTGAGATATAATTCAAGCTGACAGCTTTGAAATCTCTTCCCTTTGGTCAGGTCTCATTGAATTTGGCAAATGGTTTCAAGAGCTGTGAACTTGCAGGTGAACAGGAAGGAAAAAAAGTCATTGTGTCCTCTTGCTTCCACCCACCAAAAACTGTACTAAAAATGTAAAATACTATTTAGAAAGACCCTGCTGAAGTTTCTTGAACTTTCTGTATGTCATGACAAAATGGTTTAATAATATCTAAAAGCAAAAACTGTAACTTAAATGTGACTAGAATACTTCTTGAAATCCATTCTCTGCACAGGGTTGTCTCCCCCATCACACCTCATGGAATGCATTGGCCTCCAGCTAATTCAAAATTAATATTTATGACCACAGTGCTATATTTTTACTACATTTACACAGATGTTTTAGTTAAAAGGTCCACTCTGTCTTCTCAGCAACTCCCTCATCCGTAAGTTTGCAATCCCCTCACCCTGCCAGGGGAGGAGCAGAGGACCTCTGAGAGGACAGATGTCAGTGTCACAAATGTTGTATCCCTCCCAAGACTCTGGCCAAACCACCTGAGCTTCACAGTATGGGGACGAGCTATCTGCACAAAGCTGAGAGCTGCTCCAAGGCTCTGTGCAGCTGAAATGTCTTCCAGGTTCATGTCTTTCCAAGCCGGGAGATGGATTGCCTTTAACAACTTCAGTGCTTCATCCTTCTCTTCTTGATGTAGCCCACGTTTCAGAGTTCAAAAACATTTATTGCTCTCTGTAATTACTTACCAAGAGGCAACTGACAGCGTGTTGACATAATTTTGCCAGAATTAAAACCTTTAGATTTTCTGAGAAAACACTTAAAACCTTAGACTGCCAAATATCCCAGGGTTTCATATATCTAAAACTCTATTTTATACAAAGTTTAAGATGTTGAGTTTCTTTGCCTTGAAATTTTCCAATACCTTCGTGTGACCTTGCCTCGGGGAAAGAAAAAGAAACAGAAAGTTAATTCAAAACAGCCTCAGTCAGCACAGATACGTTTATTTCCCTGCTTCCTTTAGCATTGACAGGTCTGGCAAAGTTCTCCATCAGAGCAGAGTCATCGCAGGATCTCGTTTGTGATGTATGGCTCCAGACTTCCTGCAGTAGCTGTTAGGAGCAGATCATCCAGGTCTTTCTGTCTGAAGAGAGAGAGCTTGTGCTGCTCCTGTGATGCACTTTGCTATTACAGCAGCAAGTTGCAGCCCGAGGTGAGGACAGGCTGATGGATGTAGGTCGGGAGCCCAGCTCCCACCTGAGACCAGAAATTCTCTCCTATGTTACTTGGGTCCCATCACTCTGTGGGAAATTCCCCTCAGAGATAAGCACAGCCCCTCAGGTTAAACTCTGACAACACTCAGGCCAACAGAAGAGCAACTTGCCTTCAAGAAAGGCAGGATTTTGCACATCATGTGGTACATCTAGGACAGATCAAACTAGCAGGACAGGACCTTAGTCAGACCAGTAACAAGAAAGACCACAGGGATGCACATGTAGGTGGACAAGAGCAGATCCAAAATATGATGGAGGAAAAAAGTGGTGCTGGACTGGAAAGACACATGGAGCCTGATGCCTGGTTTCACATTCACCTTGCTGTGCCTCACCCTCTGACAGCCCCTGGGAGACACCGGCTTTGACAGCTTTAACAGAGGACCTGCCACCACAGATCACCCTCATTTTCCAAACAATGCACATGATGATCATCCCAAGAAACGCCTGTGGATCCATAAACCTTCCCTGCACTCATTGCTCCTGCTGGGTTGTGGATGTTCCATTCCCGAGTGCCATTAAGCTGGTGAGTTACCAGATGATTTGTGAGCACTCAACGTGTCTACCTCAGCCCCCTACTGCTCAGATTAATTGGCACTTTGGGAGTTGTTTGCCAGGAGAGTTTTGCTGTCCCTGCTTCAGTCTTAGCACTGCCTTCCTTACACTTTCCAATTACAGCTCAAAAATCTTCCACAATAGATGATACAAACACGTCTTGAACAACGGTGGTGCTTCAGCTTCCAATTAACATTCCTCACTACCCCAAAGCTGGCAGGGAGTCTGCAGAAAGTCTTTGGTCTTTGGAATGGGTCCGTGTGTTTTATTTACAAACTATCTGTGGCTGCTTCTGGTTGGATTTGCACAAAGCTCAAGGAGTGGATCTGAAAGACTCAGAAGATATTCAGCCCTCTGAGGAACCCTGTGGGTCACAAATGAAACTGGCATAGTGGGACGTCAGAAGTGCCTGCCTTGGCACAGTCAAGATTAAGTGTTTTGTGCTGAAAAATTGGGGTTTCAGTTAAGTGGTGTTTTGTAGAAAAAAAGTCTGGTTTTCAGCTAAACGCATTGAGTCTTCAACCAAAGCCAAAGCCTAATATCTGAAGGCTAAATGAGAGCCAAAAGTTGGTAATAAAACATTGAGACTTGTTTTGGACAGATTGTACTATGAATTCATTTTAAACCAAGACCTCCTGAATCCCAAGAGAAGGCAATTTGAGTGGCTTATCCACTCAGAGTATAACAAATCGGGATGTTTTATACCTCCCTCAGCAGGTTTTTCTGCTTGAACACAGGGCTTCCAGCTCCAGCTGTACCCACTCAGGAACTTTATGTGAACAAGCACTGATGGGGTTTTTCACATATTCAAAGAAATCCACATGATCTGCCATGCACTGCTTTCCACCTCCTTCCTCTGAAGGTACAGACACCAAGTCATCACAAGGACTCATCTTTTCCTCGTGAGAAAATCAGCTTTTATCACCAGCCTTGTGGAGATCCCTTCTCCTTGCACTTTTACCTCAGGATCTTTGGTGACTGCGATGGCAACACTCCCAAAGTTTCAAGGAGTGTTCACTGACATCATCTGCAAGACTGGCAAACCTGTGTGTTCACAAGCAGAACCAGAGTCTAAGGAGAGCTGAGGATCCATCCCACTATCATGGATGTTTCCAGAATCAACATCCTGGCTGCTGCAGCCTTTTCCATAGATGCTTCTGATCCTATTCACCTTCAGGACTCATTAATTCCATTCCTTTAGGAATTAAATTACAGGAGTACCCAAAAGTGCTGAAAAATGCATGTGTATAAAGAACCTTTTTTTTTTCCTATTTCTCCACTGATCCCAGAAGCAAAATATTAAACACAGGCTATGAAAATGAGATTGGGCTGCTCACTCAAGGAACCAAGAGCCATAGTCATCTGAAGGCTGCCCTGTACAAATTAGAAGTCGTCATTATGTGTCTCAGTCAGCTCAGATCTGCTTTCCCTGAAGTGTGAACACCCATTCCAATTAATTCCCCAGCTTGTGCAGCAGATGAAAACCCTAAATCAAGGCAAATGACTCTTAGCTCTTTGTATTGGATGTCTTTGCAACTTGATGGACCATAGCAAGAACTGCCATGACTGCATAATATATCTAGAACAAAAAATAAGCTTTCATGTGGTGGGATTTATTATTTAATTTAGGTTGAAAAATTATTTGTTAGTTATTCAGTCATTTAGTCATAGCTCTTAGGAACTGGGATAATTTTGAGCCTCTTAAAAGTCACAATTACCCTTTGTAAGTGTAATTTTGCATGCTACAATATCAGTGCCGATCACTGTGCTATAAGAGCACATTTTTGTTGTCCCCTCCTGCTCCTCCTGGAAAAAAACCCCTAGGATGTTACAGAGTAACAAAATCCCAGGATGGGTCAGGCTGGAAGAGACCACTGTGGGTCATCCGGTCCAACGGATGGAGACTCCAAATTTTCTCTGGGCGATCTGTCCCAGTGCTCAGGCACCGCACAGGGAAAAAATTCATCCTGGAACCATCATTAAGGCAAAAGTTCCCACTGGACAGCACCACAGCTGCTGTAGATTGCTGCTTCCAGGACCACATTTTCAACCTTTCTGGCAAAGCAGTTCAAATTCTGTACTTTGCAATGCTTACAGCTCGTTCTGTGAGAACAAGGCAAAAAGGGAGGAAAGGCCTGAATCAATCAAAAAATGTAAAACTTTGCAATGCTTGAAATGTATCCATTTAAACAAAAAATTCAGGTCCAAGCAGTAAGTTTTCTGTATGTTTTACACCAATATTAATGAAAACACAAACATTTTCCATTCATGGTCACAGAACTGACTCCAAATTTCACCAAGGAGCAGCATCTTGTCTCAAACACAGGATCCTAAAACTGCACATGTGGAGTGTTTGGTTACATAACTGGGGACTTTGAGCTAAACCTTATGGCCAGTTTTCGGGGCTGACCTTTCTCAAAACAAGTCTGAAGTTAAACAGCTGCAGAAAAAGAATAAAACTTCCTGGAGAAGGCAGCACTCACAACCCCATCCATCGTGGTGGCCAAGCAGAACAGAAAAACATTGCAAGCTGCATTTTAGCAGTCAGGGAAGAGGCAGAGGAGACTATTACACCCTGAATACCATGAGGAAATCAGAGATGACAAACTCAAGATAAACCTTCTTAATTCAAAATGACACCATAGGAAAAAAAAATAGTTCAAAGACTAGAGAGGCCTGTTGAGAATTGGGAACAAATTTGCAAAATTATTTTAAACAATGAGATTTTGTGCTTCTTATAGGCTGCTCTAAAAGAAGTCGACACTTTGTTTAATTGGAAATAGGAAACCTACAAAGCTCACCCTTAAATATATTTAAAAGCTTTGTAAATGGATTATCTGAGCACAGCAGGCATCATGCTTTTGGTAAGTGCAAGATGATATAAGCCTTAGGGAACTTTTGAAGATAGTTCATTCAATAATTCATTCACTTCCCTCTAATACTGTGTTGAAGAAACGTTAAACACTGGCTCTGCTTTAATAAGTGAATGATCACTCAAAATGTGGTTTCCTCACATGATTAATTCAATTTCCCACCTTCTTCAAAGTAACCCTTTGCCAGGCAGTATCAGGAGCAAGGCTCAGAAGCAAAGGACCGTGCAGGCGTCACCAGATAACTCATTGCCACACCAGCCCCAGCTCTTTCTGAGCTACAGATACGGAGCTAGAAGTGCAGATATTGCAGATGGTGACACATTTTCATGTCTTGGCACAACATCTGAGGCTCTCTTCTAGACCTGATGACTTGATACAGGCAGCTTCCTGCACAGGAGGGAAGGCTTTCAAGAATCTTTCAAGGTTTTTATTTTAGGAACCACTTGAGTGATCCTAGGCAAAATTCAAGGGGATTATATTGGCTGCAGGGAAAGAGGAATTTGAGGACAGGACATGCCATTGTGTTAAGTTTGCAAGTCCCAGCAGAACCCCTGGAAGAAGACAGCAGAGGAAGGGCAGGAAAGCATCCCATCTTCCTGCTCTGGGAAAAGGTGTGATGTGCACACCAGAGCTGGAAAAGAATATGTGCAAATGCTCTGCAAAATGCCATCAAAAAAGGTAGGACTGATACTTAGTAGGCAAAGCATTTCCAGAATACTTCTCAAGTGTGCCAAAAAAAAAAAAAACAAAAAAAAAAACCCACAACCCAGGCCTACTTTGAGCCCTTTGAAATGATAGGAGGAAATAAAGAAACCAATTCAGATTAATCAGTAATTTGAAAGTCTCTTTTTCTTTATGGGGAATAAGCTCCAATTTTCAAGCAAATTAGGCAAGTGCTCCATTTTATACAGCAAGGCTTAAAATCTGACTTTATTGGGGATTAACTGCTTTGAAAAAGTCATGCTTTTGCTCATTTAGTGGGACTCTTCAACTCCTTGAAATGAGCAGCAGAGAAGCAACACTAGAAAATAGGAGCGGCTGGTATTCAGTGGAGGAAGCTGAGAGTGAAGGATTTGAGGAGGTGGCCGGAGGAATTGTTCACTAATGTTTGGAGGCTGCTGTTTTCTCACTCTCTGCATAGTGTGGTGGCCTTGGCATGGGTCCTCTTTCACTTCCACATCCCAAACAGCATTTCCAGCCCTGCACAGATGACCCGGCCACACCTCTTTTAGCTACCCAGACATCACATTTTGACTGGGCTGAAGCTGTTTGAAGAACATGGCCCAGCCCAAAGGCATCAGAGGCCTTTCCTGAACACATTCAGAAAGAACTGCTGGTGTTTCTGGGCACGCTCTGCCTCAAAATGAATTTACACATCTTGTTAAACTTGTATAAATATATTCTTAGGCCTGGAAATCCATCCAGCCAGGCTGTATTCTCATGCCTTTTCCCTCTACCTCCAAATGCTCTTTTGAGGAGCAGCTGGCCTCTTAGCACTTTCTGCACAGCCCTTGGACAGTGAATACTCACTGCTTCAAGTCTTTGGAGCACATCCTCTGTCTTTAGGTGTCGTGTGACCCTTTGAACACTGCATTGTATTTAGAGATCATAATCTTGTATTTTTCCTGTAAAAGTAAGATTAAAAATCCTAAGAAGTAAATTAGACAAGCAAAGGTGCTCCAGTGTGCTGGTGAGTTATCACACCTGCTCGGGTAAGTCCATCACAGTTCCTGAAGACAGTTCCTGAAACATCAAAGTTTGCATCAAAAAACTATGAGTTAGCTCAGTCTTTCCTTCCTGTAGACAGTGTTCAAAACTGTGTAGGCTTTGGGAGGATTTAGAAGGAAAAAGACTGAAAGAATTGTAAAGCCACATTTTGTGTGGCACATATTCTCTGAGATCTGCTCCCGGGCCTTTTACAGAATCCCTGTGCAACCTCCAACAGATATAAAGAACTATTAATATGTATTGTGGGCTGCTTACAAAGGAACATTTTTGATGCCCAAGTCAAGCTTTATGTGGATGTTTATGGGTACATTTCTTTTCCAACGTCAGAAATCCCAAAAATTACTTTTTTTCTTAGAACCTATTTTGGCTTAGCTTTGACAACTCCAGTATCAATGTAGGTTTGATGTCATCAGCTGAATAAGGTTTGCTGTTCAGGTTGGGGTGCTCTTTATTTGCAAGGTCTGTGGATCATCTGGAAGCAGGAGTGCTGCTGTCTCCATACCAACCACGGATTCTGCTCAACTTCAACCCGACTTGGGAAATCATTTATGAAAATTTGCACAATCAATGAGTAACTCAGCTTCAAGAATACCAAGTCCAACTCTCTGCTCAAAGCAGGGGAACTTCAGACCAGACTGATTGATCATGCCATTGTCCAGTCAAGTTTTGAAAACATCCAGTGATTACTGCTTTCTTCTTTTCCTGCTTTTCCCCCTTGTTTTGTTCAAGAGCAGGAATTTCTCAGGCGATTCCTCACTAATGCAGTGCAACTAAGCAGAACAGGCAGTTAAATTCCAGCCTGTATATCACTGACCCTGTAAAATGTGCTGATTCATTTGTAATTAGTCACATAATGCTCCCAATTTCTCAATTTCTAGGATTGTTTACGATTATCAAAATGCATATTAAGGAAAAAGTGTCCAATTCAGTTTTCATTGGAGTTATGGCAATATTCCAAGATGTTTCTGTATGTGTCAGGTGAGCTTACAACACCAGAACAAAAACACGGGTTAAAGAAATTCCATAATAATTATTGCAATGCCACACAGTTTTTACTGTGCACTAAGGAAAGTTCCAGGAATTCTCAGTGCCAGGCTACAACTCAACACTTTGGTGAAAAGACACAATTTTCCTATTTGTTGTGTCTGTCCTTTCTAACACCTGAACTCAGAGGGGTGATCCAAGGACAGCAGATTCCAGCACTGTTTGCTTTGCTGAGTTTGGCACAACATTAATGAGAAACATCAGCATTCAAATAGAATCGATTATTAGAGCTGGTCACACAACAGCAAGAAATCTGATCATTAAGGCCACCTTCACCTGACTCAGTTTACAGTGACAAATCCCAAATACAGTGGTCATACAGTGGCTTTCCCTTTTTATCCCAGAGGGAAGAGGCAGAGCTTTGTGGTCTGAATCAAAACAGAGTGCAGCTTTATAGAACCACAGAACCATACAATGGTTTGAGTTGGAAATTACCTCAAAGATCATCAGGTTCCAGCCCCTCTGCAATGGGCAGGGGCATCTTGACTAGACCTGCTTGCTCAAAACTCCCCAGGAACCCCTCCAGGGATGGGGCATCCTCAGCTGCTCTGGGCAACCTATGCCAGTGCCTTACCACCCTCACAGTGAAGAATTTTCTTCCCATCATTTAATCTGAACCTGTCCTCTTCCAGCTAAAGCCACCCCCTCTTGTCCTACAGGCTTTTGCCTTTAGTGCAAGCAGGTACAACTCAACCCCTTCTCTTTTAGCATTAATCCCTGCTCAGGAATTTTGGCCATGCTCAGATGGTCACTGATCAGCTGTAATCACAGAAAAGGAAACTGTGGACACAGTGAGTGATGAATCAGCAATTGCAGCAGATGCTCCTGGCAACCTGGATGCACCAGGGAAGACAGGCTGTGTAAGTGGTCCCCACCCTTACTGGTTAGAGCTGTAACTCTCACCAGGAGACAGTGGGTACAAATGTGCTCTTTCTTCTGCTGGGTAAAATGGAAACAGAAAATAATGCTGTCTTTATGGGGTTTGGGTTTTATTTTGTCTTCCCCCACCCCAGCAGCTGGTAATGTTAGAGTAACAGTTAAATCTAGTGTCTGGCACCTTCAAAGCTACCTGGTATGTCTTGCTGGAGTCAGAGCTGTTGAGAGCCCAGTATTTGGTAAAAGGGTACATTTTGGTGGCCTACGTTGCATTTTTTTGTTCTGATATACACATGAGTTCCTTGAGAATTTAGAATTTAAAAATGCTCCTATTTCCTGTGTATGCCTCTGTCTTCTCTATCATTGACCCATGCTAGCTCAAACCCTGAAGTGCTGAAGCTCCAAACACATGAGGAGATGGAAGTCTTACAAAATCTTTGCTCCATCATTTGCATAAAGTTGTTATAATCATCCATATAGCAAGAGAAATCTAGCAAGTTCACCAAAAGACATAGATCTGGGAAACACTCCAGCTAGCTCAGGAAAGATGTATGCTTGTGCTCAGAGACAGCAGCATGACAAAGCATCAGGTTAAATGTGGTATTGGAGAGAGAAAGATCTTACAGTGACAGGATGAAGGAAATACAGCCATTAAACAATCCCCCTGCATCGCCAGGGACAGGACACAGCATCTTTCACCTCCCACTGAACCTTTCACCCGTCAGGAAAACCTGATGGGTGACGGAAAACGTCCCTGGCTGGAGAAAGAGCATGACTTCTGTCTTCCACGGGCAATCCGAGGAATCTCGCCCACCGAGCTTCCCTCCAGCAGAGGGGAGTGCAGCCTGTACAGCATGAGCTGTCAGAAACTCCAGGAAAAGGGAAGAGCTTGGCATTTTCACCGAGCCTGTAATGATGATTTCATCTTGCGCAAATATCAGTAAAAAGCGCCGTATTCCTTCTCACGTACCTCAGAGCTGCAGGAAAAGCAGGCTGAGGTCAGCCAGTTTTCAGAGGTGCTCAGGTTTGGAAGGAAGCTGGTGATAAATGAGAATATTGCCACAGATCAGTCCCCTGCGCACAAGGATTTGCAAACAACTGGTCACACATTGTGTCTACAACGCCAAGTGAACGCTGAAGTGCAAATGTAAACTTGTTTGCTAGGTCAGAACCACAGTTCAAGCTGACTCTGTCCATTTTACTTTTCTGTAAAATATCTGCTCTCTACTCTTTCACTTGGACAAATTTTTAGTGAGTTTTTATGCGTGAGCTGCAATGGATTCACATTTTCCTCTTTGATACTGCCAAGCATGTTCCAGAACATTTTCTCTTCCTCTAGAAAGATACTATGCAGCAAAATATACCTTAACTTCCAGCCTTTTGGTATAAGCAGGTAAGCTCATTTGTCACAGCACACCCTTCTGAGGGAGCAATAATCCACATCAATGTGGTTGAGGTCACTGCTAAAAGTTTTGCAGGACAATAGCCAGACAAGACTGAGGGAGTCAAGCACACACTTGCATGATTTTTCTTGCAATTTTCATCTCAAAGATTGATTTCCAAAATGCATTTGCTTCAGTATTGAGCTATATTGTCTCGTTATTGCTGTTTCAAGATCACATTTGTCCGTATCAATCACCATAATTGCTGTACCGTAAAGAAAGTCTATCAGAATTATGTCTGCGAAGATTTCACAATTCAGTGCTAGGAAGAGGCTGGACTATTAACGAAGTGTAAGAGTAGTCTAAAATCCAAATGTGTCTCAGGGTGATTGTCTTTGCCCTTGGGCTCGTTTCACCTGCTACCTCCAAAGGGGAAATGAGGAATCCTTTCCCTCGTGCCAGTGAGACTGTGCTCTTATTTAAAGCCTTTTTTCTACCTCCCACACAGCATCATGCTTTGGTCCTGCCCTGCCCATTTCCTGACCTGGGCTCACCTCTCTGCTTCACTTGCTCGGTAGAGACTGAATAAATCAGTTTGTTCCCAAGGGAATGCGGCGTCAGCAGATTTAGACACCAGCTGTGGTAACTTTAGTTTCATTTTGCTCTGGAGAACTGGCATCTGATCCAGTGCATAAACATGTTTGCCAGACTTCTTCACTGATGAGGGTAAGAGGAATTGATAGCTCTCATAAGAAATATATGTCAGAAAGGCAAGGATGTTATTAATATGGAAAAAGTAGTAAAAGTAAGAAGCCATATGGAAGAGTTACCAGGCAGAAATCAGTCCATCAAAAGAGAAGCAGAAACAACACAACTTGTTCCTCTGTCTTCAGGCACAGGACTTGATAGTAAATTACTGTACCGTGAAGATAAGAGATATTAAGATATTCTAAATGTGTTTAACCCTTCTTCTATCTAGAGCATCTTTTAAGCTAAATTTCTAACACATCTTATGGAAACAGCTGCTATGGTCTTTGGCATCTCTCCCAGTTCAAAGTATGAATAAAAAGGCCCCAGAAATGAACCTGCAAGTTTATCCATCACTAAGTCACCACCTCCTGTGTGTATTACTTTTTTTCTCTTTTAATAAAACATATATTTTGCCACATGAATACACCTGTTTTCACCACACTGCTGAGGTGATACTATTCCCAGATTATCAAATGAAGGCTGTAATAGGCATTTAGTTACAGAGAATGAAACAAGGATTAGGGATTTCCTTTCAGGCTAACAGAGAAAAAACACATTTGAAGTGGCATGGGCTCTCATGCCTTGTCTCCTCTTATTTGATCTCTGTCTGTGATACTTTGATTCATTCTCTTTTCTCAAACCATCCTAACCTCCCTCCCAACTAGCTGGTGTAAACCAGCCCCTTCCTCGACCCGTATGCCTTTTTCCCAGCTCTCTCTTCACCTCAAAGCCAGACCCTTCCTTTGCTTCCCACCAAAATCCTCTTCCCACCCTTTCCCAGCCTATCCCCCCCTCTGTCCCTCCACCTTGTGCAGTACAGTCTCCCTTTCTTCCTGGGGGTCTGCAGGGAATTTGTTATCCCTACCTCCCATCCCTACGCTCAGGATCTGTAAAAGGACGTGCTACCTGCCCCCCTAACCCAGAAACACCACCTTTTAAAAATCTGGTAAATATATAAGGGCAAAATTGTCCCTGTCAAGCAAAGGCATAAAATAAACAATGCAAGATTTTTCTCCCTTTCCACCAAATGGGCAAACAGCAAACAAGTTTGCTTTGCAAGGGAAGCAGATCATAAAACAGATCAAAGCACTCCCCAAACCTCAGCAATAGTACGGATCATTTCTGAGTAACACATCCCATGGAGAGAGCTCTTTGCAGGGGCTGCACCAGCCAAAACAGGATTAGCAAGCGGTAGAAATAAAAAGAAATTTTCACACTTTCACTCTAGCAGTGAAAGCAGTCACTGCTAGAGTAACTCAAAATGTGCAAAGTGCTTTCACTATAAAAGATACCCAGGCTGAGGAAGAAAATATATGGGATGGGATCCCATGCCACCAAAATGCTACCACTTCTGAGAACAAGCATTGAAACTGTTAAAACACGTTTCACGTTCTTGTCCCAAGTCATTCAGGGGCACGTGGAAAATACTGACTGCAAGGCACCTTGTACTTGGGCTCTCGAGATTATGTAGAACAGAATAGATTTATTGTCTCAAATATACTGCAGAATCTGACTGTCGCCTGTCCCTGTGTGCTACACTGTTGTTATCCTTTGGAGGGATCCAACCCAAACAGAGTTCCCCATACTTATTTCTGTAAATTCATACAGTGGCACAGCCTGAAAACTCAGTGGCAGGGAGGAAAATACACAGGGCAAAAAAGTTATTCTTCCAGCAGATACCTAGACCAGACACAGTCACTTACATCTCTGTCTGGACTTTGTGTGGCCACACGCTGGGGATGAATTCTAGGGGAGACACACAAACACCTCAGCCTTGCCATATTTGCCCAGCATATTGGTCAGAGTGCAAGGCCATAGAAGTTATTACCCTGCTAGAAAACCTTTGGCAGGTCATCTCTGGAAGAGTTTTCCAATTATTTTCTCAAGCTTTCTCTCATTTAGATCTTTAGTCTGTGCAGCACTTTCTGGCTGGGAGCACCACGGCTTCACTATGCAACAAAGGATAAGGATATTCTCCCCCATGGAAGAGGGTCTTCTCTTCAGTCTCTTTTAATATCTCTTTAAAAAATATTTGAAGGTTTTTCAGTGATGAGAAGCAGCAGCTACTGTTTCCCTGCTGTCACCCTTATTCATGAAGGACTTAACACAGCGCTTTCAGCTTTCTTTCTACTTACATTTGAACTCTTCTTAAAGAACTGTTCTTAAAAAGTCTTCTTTCACCCATACCTTGGTTCCCAGATCCCTTCTTCCTGTCCCTCCACTGCTTCCATGGAGTTCTGTGGGACAGAATGCACAAAGCTTGTTGCCATGTGCTCCTCTGAGGCACGTGGGGTTTCTGCAGCAGGATAACCCTGTCATCTGGTTTTCCCTAGATGCCTTCTCTAATACTTGCTCACACCCCATTTTCAATTTTGACCATGCTGAGCTGCAAATTGACATTTTCACAATGATTTACAGAGTCACAAATCATCAGATCCTCTTTGTAATTGGTACATGGTAATTTAGAGACAAACAGCATATATGCATATTGAAGGCTCCCCCGCATGCACAGATACAATTTTGCAGTTTAACAAAATGAATTCTATTGTCAAGTTCATTTTTCTGAAGCTCCTAAGTTGGTTTAGACCATCCAGAACAGGTCTGTATCAGCAGCAAGCTTGGCTGTATTCTCCTGGACCCTGTGTAGGAGATTCCACAGGCAAGTTCTCTCCATGAAGCAAACAAGCATTTATTCCTCCTTTACCTTTTAAAATATTTGTTATTATGCTTTCCTACACAGCTCCATTTCTTATTTCTATGTTCCCTCTAATTCTTTTTCTTTCTCATGATTTCTTACGAATGTGCTTGGCAGATCTAATCCCCTGAACCACCATCAAGTTTGCAGAACATTTCTGAGGACTCTGCAGCCTTTAGAGATTTATTCACCAGCTAATGTAACTCCATCTCATTTTTCTCCCTCTTTACCATGCAGCATGGATGCCAATTTAACAACCTGACAATCATTAAGATCTTTCAGAGCACTGCTCAAGTTACCAGTTATTCAAGTTCTCTTCTCAGGTAGGACATGAAAGATCTCATCAGTTTAATCAATGAAAGCTTCTGTCACCCATCATCTGCCCTTCCCTGTGCCCCACAGGGAAGGGAAAATTTAAAAACCCCTCAAAAAAAAGCTGAAGTTCTTAATTTAGGCAGGTGGGCGGGGGGAAAATCATACCATAAAAGTTTATGAGGGAAGAGCAAATGAAGGGGCTGCTCTGGAGAACATATGTTCACTCTGCAGAGACACCCCAGCTGACGCCAACAGAGCACCGGCTGCTCCCAGGCTTATCTTAGCTCCCGTTGACTCAGTTCCAGGCAGAGAGGGAACCTTAGCACCATCACGCTGCAGTTTAACTCTGCAGTGGGCTGGGAACTATTAAGAATCTCTCACTGCTTCCACATACACTGGAAGCACAGGCTTCAAAGTGCTCGGGTATTTTAAAAGCAGGATCCTTACACTTCTGGCAACCTCGAGAGCTTTGACTATTAAGAATAACTGTATGGGCTTGAAAAGAGCAAGTTTAATCTAGAAGACCTAGTTGGAGTTTAAGTTAAGGCTAGAGTTAAGTAAAACCATAATCTTGTTGCAAAAAAATCCTGTTAGGGGTTATGAGAATTTTTTAACTGTCTTATGAAATCCACGCCACAAGATACTGCATCTTCTCCTCTGAACTGGCAAGCCTGCTACTGTAGGAGAAAACATGTTATGTGGTCACCCAGGTTTCCAGGAGGACTGTCCCATGGCCGTAAACCTGCAGGACTGCTGACCAGGGCTGACTGTGATGAGTGGACTGGCAGGTAAGGTGGGCCATTTCTAAACCTAGGGCTAACCTTTACCAAGAGGTTTTCTTAGGTGACGTCACCTTCATTAGTGGAACAACATACCCAGGGAAAGGGAGGCCAGGACAGTTAAACAAAAACTCACTGATGCAAAAGCCTCAGTTAGAAGGTTTTTCAAACGCTGTGAACAGGGCATGGATACCCATGGCCTACACCGAAATAGAAAACCTACTGGTATCAGGGAGGCCTAGGGATTTTTTTCTGAAAATTTTACACTCCCTTGGAGATGTCCCATGATTTTTCATGCACTTCTAAATGTGCCTCAGCCCACTGCCACTTCCAGCTGTGGGTTGTATCCATCTCCTTGTAGAGAAGAAGGACTTTCGTGCTACTTTGCAAATGTTATCCCACTGTCCTTGCCATAGGAAGGAGGGGAAAATAAAGCCTCTTACTGCCCTTCCTCCCAAAATACAGCTGTCTAAAACCCTCCTCGGGCAGAGGCTCAGCACGGAAAACTTTAGCCCCAGAGGTGAATGTCTCGGAAGGTTATGGGGAAATGAAAACAACCGGGATTGAATAGAATCTGACTTGTGACCTCAGTGCCAGTGGTTGCTACTGGAGCCCAGAGCAGGGATTGCTTGTGACAGACTGAAAGCAATCTTCTCACACCACTCACACAGATTAATCAAAGACTTGGAAATTTCGAGTTATAGATCATATATTTTTAACAAGGATGTATTTATTATTATACATCAGAAAGCATCCATACAAATGAGACATTGCTAAACTAGAGCTGTCAGATATTTATTTTTGCAGTCAATAGAAGCAATGTTATTAAACTATCCAAAGGCAGCCTTCAAAAGCAAGAAAAATAAATTCCAAATTGGTTTAAATGAATGAATTCATAGTAATCACAGCTGAAATATCAAGTGATCAATCTCTGTCTCCACTGCCTTCCAGTCCTGAATATTTAATTAGCAGAAGATGAAACACAGGCGAAGGTTAGGGTGTCTGATGTGGAGGTGAATCTGGAGCCAGCCCATGCTCATGAAAGAAGCACTTGGCTCTCTGCTCTGGGCCTCCTGCTGGGTAAACAGCAGTCATCAGTGCCAGAAAAGTTCCTCTATAGAACTTCTGGATCTTGGAAATACAGGATAATCGAGGTGGGAAGGGTCTGTGGTCAGGCTCAGTTGAGGTTGCTCAAGGCTATGTCTGCCTGAGGTCTGAGGGTTCCAGACAAGGAAATCCTACAGCTTCTCTGGGCTTCCGTTCCTGTGTTTGAACACCATGGAGAAAGATTTCCTAGCAAATCTTTCTATCTTCCTCTGACTGCTGACATTCTCCCCTTTTCTATGCCTCAAGAAGAATGGGAATGTTTCTGACAGTACAGAGGGAAGCAGCAGGGAAAATCAGCTCCCTTCTTCTTTCTGTCCTCCAACTACCCCCAAACAGGGGGTAGATTTAGGTCAGGTATAAGGAACAAGTTTTAGAGGGAAGTTGTGGATGCACCATCCCTGGAAATGCTCAAGGCCAGGCTGGATGGAGCTTTGAGCCACCTGCTCTAGTGCAAGGTGCCCATGCCCATGGCAGAGGGTTTGGAACTGGATGATCCTTCAGGTCCCTTCTAACCCAAACCATTCTGTGTTTCTGTGATTCTATTATTTTGGGCAAATAATCTTCAGGAAAGGGAAAAATAATTAGGACACTTTATCATCGATGGGACATGCCGTGCAGGACTACTGCTCTGCCAGCCTGGAGCTTGCTTTCAGACCCCTGAGAACATGCAGGAAATTATTAACGATTACCTAGTAATTATTTTAATTGCATATTAAATCTGTCCTGTGTTGTACGAACTGCATTAACAGCATTAAGTAGCAGCGTGTGAAGTATAAGCAGTAACGGCCAGCAATAAGAAATCCAACTTTTTCCCCAGCTTTCCTCTCTTTTTACAGGGAGGTGTTAAAAAAGGAAGTCGCTCATGGAGGCTGAAGGTAGGAAAAGAGAATATTGGGTTGCCTCAGATCTGTGCACTTGCTGCTTTATGGCCCCAGCATTGGCATCGTGAGTCATTTCATGTTTTTTGGAGGGAAGTGATACTTTCAGTCTTTGTACTTCTGTTTCACAGGCCAAACTTTCTGAAATGTTTCACTCTTGACAGGTTTGTGGACAAACTGATATCTTTCTTTCATATTTAGTCATGTTCACGTACAACTTAACTAATTCCAGTCACACCAACGCTGACATTACACCTTGCGTTGCTCTCTGGGTTTGAATATTTATCTACTCCAGTTCATACTGTTGCAACAGGGAGGTGCAAAGAGCTGCCTTTCCCCAGCGCCCATGGCAGAAGCTGCTGCCTTCAGCAAGGCTCACATATCCAGGAGAGCCTGGAGACAACCCCTTCTCTTGGGAGACCAATAAAGGACATCAGTATTGTCACCCCTGGACTTCTCTCCTGGCCCTGCCGGTCACTGAGAGCCCTGGAACATCTGTGGACCACACAAGGCTGACAACACCAGGGAGAAAACCTGAATCTCTTCAGCAGGGCAGCAGGATCTGGAATGAGGGGCCCTGCAGCAAGCCATGGGCAGCTGGCAGTTTCTCCAGCACAGGCATGGGCCAGGTTTTCTGCTTCTGCACTGCCTTCCAGGAGCCAAAGATACAAGAGAGTCTGGCCAGACGACAGCATAAAAGGGACACTCCTGGCACACTGAGGAAAGTAGGACTTGAAAACGTGAGGGATGAGGCTCTGCTGGGGCTCTGCAGAGGTGCCAGCTCCTCTGACTGTGAACATCCCTGGCTTTGTCAAGCTAGCATGGAGCTAGTGGATAATGGCGGCTTTGGATCAAACTGCATTTTCCCAGTGAAAGCAATTTTGCTGAGTTTAGACTCTTTAATTTCAGCAATACTCATCACAGGCTCTTCATCCTGATTACAATGTTCATCTCCAAAAGCACTATTTCCACAGAAATGCTGATTAATGTTATCACACCAACAAGGTTTCAGAAACGAAAACACTCTGGAGAAAAGTTGTCAAAATCCCATCACCTCAACATGACTGCAGATGCAAGGGAACCCCTGAGCTACAGGATGGGAACTCCTTCCTAATCCCAGAGGGCTAAAAATGATCTCTGTGATTCCCTGGATGACAGACACCTTCAGGCAAAATTCTGTGACCAAGCTTTCTTCAGATAAAGCGCTGCTTTTATCCTGGCACCTCCACTGGCCTGGGTGAACCTGGTCATGATTTCACAGCAGGGGAAGAAATCAAAAGATGGGATCTCCTTTCTATTCAGGACAAAGCCATAAGCAAACAGTAGAGATGAGAAATTTCAGAAATTCACAATATTCAACCATTCAGGGCTCCAAAATCCCTCTGTCTGCAGGACAATTGGCAGAGCCATGCTAGTGACGTTCAGTCGTGACACAACCAGACCTTCCTCTGGGTGGTTTGCTGTGACTGGAAGTGTGAAATTCCATTCTTTCTGCCTTTCTCTTGCCTTCATCCATCATAAGACTGTGAACATTTTGAAGCCTTCAACTGTTGTGTTACTACACTTCTGTCATGTTTGCTTCTGTTTTCTGGAAGCGGTGCCGTTTCTTTTTTGCCATAGCAGTTTTACCATGTGCATCACTAGTGAGAAAAATAACTGCTTTCCCTCGCTGCATTAGAGCTGCACCCAGAACCCAGCAGAATCAGACACTTCTGTCCTGAGTGCCTCCATACCTCCAGTGACAGACAGAAGTAGCCCCATCAATCCAAAGAGACTCAACAACAGAAAACAAACTCACACCATTTCTGTTTTGCGCAGGAATGAACAAGAACAGAAAAAGATTAAACCCAGTTTCTGCTTGCAGACTAAGGTTCCAGATGCTAATGCACCAGGCAGCTGTCAACACGGGGGTTGATTTCCATAGGAAACCCTTTCCCTGCACTGTCCTTGTGTGCTGGCTGTATGAACAGCTGGACTGCAGGATCGGCCAAGGCCTGAGGCCGTGACCTAGGCAGGGACTGCAGGCAGGGACAGTGAGTTGGACCAAGCCAGAAATTCAGCAAGAAAGTCATGCAGGCCAGAAGCTTTCCACTTTTTGCAGGTGGAGAATGATTTATTTAAATTACCCAGACTCGTACAAATTAGACATATTAGAGAGATGGGCAATCACCAACCATAGGGAGTTTAGCAAAGGCAAGTGATGGATTCTGCACCTGGGGTGGGGCAGCCCTGGCTGTACAGACTGGGCAGTGAGAGGCTGCAGAGCAGTGCCAGGGAAGGGACCTGGGGATCCCAGGCAGTGGCAGGTTGGATATGGGTCAGCAGTGCCCTGGCAGCCAGGAGGGACATCCCTGTCNAAAAAGGGAACTGGGAGGAGACCTCAGTGGAGTTTTCAACATCCTCACTGGAGCGAGTGGAGGGGCAGACAGTGATTGCTTCTCTCTGGTGACCAGTGATAGGACTTGAGGAGAAGGCATGCAGCTGAGTCAGAGGAGGGTTAGATTGGATATCAGGAAAAGGTTCTTCACCCAGAGAGTGACTGAGCACTGGAACAGCTCCCCAGGGCCATGGTCACAGCACCAGCCTGACAGAGCTCCAGAAGGATTTGCACAACAATCTCAGGCCCATGGTGTGAGTCCTGGGGTGTCTGTGCAGGGCCAGGAGCTGCCCTCAATGATCCTGATGGGCCTCTTCCAACTCACTCTATGTTTCTATGAATTTAAGAGAACAGGGTGCTGTTTGGGCAACACATAAGGAGCATCAGAGCGGAGGAAGGTGAAGAAGCGGCTTAGACCACAGTGGTGGTTAGGGAAGAAAATAAAAGTGTGGTGACTCTCCCCAGGTCCCTCAGGGGCAGCTGGACAAAATTCCTGTGCGCTGCACAACCAGCAACTCCTGTTTGCTGAGACCCACTGGAGGTATGAATTTTTGCTCCTAGGCTCATCTTTTGATGTCGTGTTTGCAGATCTCCCTTGATGATCACGACGAAAAAACGAGAAACAAAGGGACTGCTTAATGCAGAATGTTCCCTCGCTGGTAACCAAGTGTGCTGTCCTTTACAGACTGTTTGTCTCTGTTTGTGCTATTGTACCAGGGTTTCTTGGCTTGCCTCGCATAGTTTCCGTGGTGCGTTGGGTTCTTTTGAAGCAGATTGTGTTACATAAAGCAGCTCGTTTCAATGGCGTATGAATTGTGCCACCGTCTCCCTGCCCCGCGCTCCGGGCGCACGGCAGCTATGTGATATGTAAGGGAGATGATGCGCCCGCCCCAGCCAGCTCCGGGCAGCCTCGGAGGGCTTTTGTCAGGCAAATGACGGTGCTATCAGCACCGGGCCCGATCCTGAGCAGCGGAAAATGGCTGCAGCCCCTCATGCCAGGATGTTCTAGGCAAACAATTTTATTATTTTAATTTTTTTTTAAGGAAAGAGACAGGAGGATTTTTTTTTCCTCCTTTCTTGGCAACCAGCAGTTCATTTTTTTCTAGCTGTGGTTTTTGAGTTTCAGATGACAAACCAAATATTTTCACTGAAAGCAAAACTCTCAGGGAAACCCTCTGTCTCTTTTTTTTTTTTTTTTTTTTTTTCCCC
>VXBU01004953.1:27906-112703 GCA_013400315.1 Bombycilla garrulus
CAAAATTATTGAGCACATCCAGTGTTAAAACATCGTCTGGATCCTCTGCTTGCTTCTTCTGGCTGGGAGTCTGGCCTGTTGAGACCTGAGGTTTCTAGCAGAGAATTTCAAAATTGTCATTTCTCTGATGTTTTAAATAAATGTAGGCAGCTGTCTGAGCCATACATCTACCCTAGCCAAAATATTGTTCATTCCAAGTGAATTTGCTCCATTATAAGTTGCCTACAAATAATTCTAAAAAGTGACAGTGTTTCTTAAATTATCTGAGCTCTTTAAATATTGAAATGCATCAAATATTAATGCTTAGCAATTCAGAGTATCCTTAGTCCTGGTTCCTGCAATAGTCTGGTCAGCAGTAGAGCCACATTTGCCAGATCTGGGATCCGAAGAGGCGGTCCTAGCTAAGGGAAGGGTCATGACCACCACCCCCACGAGCTGCTGCCCGGCCCCAGGGGTGCTCTTTGGAAGAGGGAAATGTGGAAGGCCAAAGAGCCGGGCTGGTTTCAGCAGGAGTGAAGCCAAGGCGTGAGCAGGCACGAGCAGAGCCAGGAGCAGACATGGACCAAATGTGCCGCTGGTGGCATGCCTGGTCCCCAGGGCCAGCAGTGCAGGTCTGGAGTGAGCTGGAGTGTCCAGGCCCATCCTTGTCGGCTTTTCAGTTCCAGTTTGGCCATAGAGCCCTCAAAGTTACACGCAAATTGAAACCCATGTAGCAGTGTCTGAATTCATGGAGATCACAGCGCTGAGATCCTCATCTCTTCAGCTGCAGAGGCAGCTCTGTCAGAAGACAAGGAAGTGTGAGATGAAAAAAAAGCACTGCGTGCGGATTCGGCATCTCACAGATGGAAAAGCTGCACCTGTAGAAGCCCGAGTTCAATCGAACACAGATAATATCAGAGCAGCTCATCCTTTTCTCCCAGCAGAAATCCCAGAAGAATATTCAGGTTTTCTCTTTTATAAGCCGAGGAGAAGGTCTGACTCAGCTGCCTGAGGTATCTCATCTGGGAATGTTGATATGCCATTCTGCATGCACGTTCCCAGGCCGGTGTCCAGCGGAAGGGAGCTGAGGAGATGAGACTGGCTCCCTGACTTCTGTATTTACAGCTCCCATCCAAGAAACAGGAATTTTCGTGGCTTGTCCATCAGCACGTTTTCTGCGTGGCAGATTGCCTCAAACTCCAATCCTTAGCAGTGCCACAAGGCAGGCAGCCAAGCAGAAAAATTGTCAGGGAATCAGCAAGAGGGTTTTGATGGAATCCCTCTTTCCTTACACCCACCCCACCTCAGCTCACCCCGTGGCATTTGAGGCTCAGCAAAATCAACATGTTCTTCTGGAACATTTCAACTTTGACTAATCAGGAGAGTTTCTGACAGAAAAATGTTCCACTGGAAAATTTTTGACCAGCAGTAATTAGCATTTTTTCTATTAGCTTTGTCCTGAAGGCACAGTAATTTATGCCTTGGTGAAATAAACAATCAGTAAGAATTGGACACTCCCCAGGTTCAAGGCATATTTGCTTACCCTAAACAGAAAAAGTCTTATTGGCTTGCAAAACTTTACATACTTAACACAAGGAAAGAATGACTGCCTGACTTTCTTGTGCTTTACCTGGGCACCGGCCCAACTGCATTTTAATCACTTTGCTTTAAAAAAAAAAAAAAAAAAAAAAAAAAAAAGAAAAAAGGGGGGGATGTAGGAAGTAGTGGATTTTCACTTGCAGAGCAGTAAGGTTTAAGCAACACTGGAGACAAGCCATGGATGTGGAATGAGAGCTGAACCACACTCAAAGAGCTTGAAGGTAGTCACAAGAAACAAGAGGAAGACAGAAAATGTCACAGGTGTCCCAGGAGTTCACATTTCCTTGCTATTCCTCTACCATATGGCTATACCCTAAACTGAATTTCTCACTGAACCACAGGATAATTAAGGCTGTGAGGGACCTCTGGAGGTCCAGCCCCTGCTCAGAGCTGGGCTGGCTTCCACGTTAGATCAGGCTGCTCAGAGCTGTGTCCAGCTTTCCCAGCGCCTAATGCCACATAAATGCACCTGAGCTACACATCTGAATGTGTTGAAGCCTGCCCATACATCCCTTTTTTCCCCAGAAAGCCTTCCTTTTGGAACCCTGTGCAAGCCAAATGCAGAATGACAAGTCCCTGGCGGTCTTTGGGAAGCGGCTGCGAATGCTGGGCAGATGGTGCAGCTTTTGCTGCAGTGAGAATACAGCTACAGGGTCTCCCAGGAAAGCAGGCAGCTATATTTAAATCACTCTTACGAAATCCACATTGATATTCATAAAAGACACTTCAACACCTCTTTGGTGGCTCGGAACTGCAGCACACAGCATGGGGAAGAGCACACGTGTTTCTGAAGACCAAGGCCTGGTTTCATTTTGTGGCTACAGCACTGATAGCGGCAGGCAGAGAGGACAAATAGCACAAAAGAGCACTACCTCCTGGAGGACAATCCTGGAGAATCAGCATCTAAATGCTGTGGGAGAGCCCAGGGAGGGTTTTCCCCAGGAAGGTGTATGGCCCTGGGACAGGACTCAGGTGTTGGGGAGATCCCCGGGGAGGAGGGACGAGGCTTCAGCAGATGAAGCCCGACCACCCCTACCTGGCACAGACACGGGTCCTGATCCCAGCCCTGCATCCACCAGCACTCCTGTAAGTCCAGCTGGTGCCAAGCCTGGCAGAGCTGCTGATGTCCCCTACATGTCTGATCACCAAAGGTAGACTTTATCCTCCTCTTCTGCTTGTTTTGGGGAGGAAGAGAGAAGTCAGCAGGCACAAAGGTCAAAGGTGCTTTATTTCCATCTCCCTGTGGCCCTCTCGGTGCTTGGCAGCACTGCTGTCTGTTCTTCCTTTTGCTTTAGGAAAATGCCTTTCACCTTATCACCACCCTGATACAAACTTCACCTCTCCCAGCAGGGAAGAATGGAAAAACCTCTGGACGGAAAATCTGAGAAGCTCTTTGGCCGCTCTCTGTGGGGAGCAGAGTTTAAAGAGGGTGGTGTCACCCATCTAGAGGGTGACACATGGCCACTGTGCCAAAAGGCAGATCAAAGCCAGAAAACAGCCTACTCCCTTGTCCTTGTAGCTACTGAAATTCTGAGTGCAGCTTTGTCATGTTATTCTCAAAGCCACCTAGGTTTTTCTTTGGTGCTGAAAACCACAGACACCTGTGGTTTTCAACTTTTCCCTCATGGAAAGGAGGATACATGCAATGAATTGAGGTTTTTCTCATCCTAACCCATTTCTGTTGGCTCTTAGACCTCCTAGGAGCAATACCTAAAGTCAAGACGTTCGTGAGACGCGAGTACACTTGCATGTGAGTGCCAAACCTTGTTTATTTTTCATGCTGCTTCATGGCAGCTTCATGTCCATATCTGGGCAACCTAGCAAAGCACAGAATGAGAATCACATGAATAACCCCTGGGGAGTCAAAAGTGTTATTCAATATTTAAAATTAAGCAGAAATTTAAACGCTTTGCTGAATCATGTTCTCATTTGCATTAGAGCACAGACCTCCTGAGTCACCAGGCATGTCTAACACACAATGGTGATATTCCTGTTCAAGCACCTTCCTAGGATGAGCTTGAGAATCTCCAGGGCAAATTTCCACAAGGAATTTTTCTCATCCCATTCCNGCACCTTCCTAGGATGAGCTTGGCTCCTGATCTTGGAAGGCTGGAGAATCTCCAGCGCAAATTTCCAGAAGGAATTTTTCTCATCCCATTCCTCTCCACAGCCCCAAACAACAGGGGGTTGTACATGGCACAGCCATTTGGCCAGTGTGCTGAAAACTGGAGGATCCCCTTTGTAACCACTTATCTTTTCCAAAAGACTCCTTTTGCTGCCTGTTGCACACTTCCACAGGCCTTCAGCTTGCTCTGGGATGTGCTCCCAGGGAGGCTGTCAGCTCTGGATGCTGGGGAGATGCTGGAAATCTCCCCAGATCCCCATTAATACACACACTCCCACACATATTCCCTCCAGTGTCTGAGACAGCAAACAGCAGGAGTCAAATATGCCACTCGAATTCAGCAGCATTTCCAGTTGGGCAATTTGTTAATGTAGAAAATGTAGTTTATCATTAATTTTAAAGGTGGAGCTGGTGAGCTCTTTTAAAAACTTTTCTTCCGCCTGGTGTTCAACAGATGTTTAAGAAAAATCCCAAACAGTCAAGGTCATTGGTGTGTGGGAATATACAAGGAATTTCCATCTCCTGCAATGAATCAAAGCCCACATTTGAAGATGCCGTTTTCCATGCAAGTGCCTGGACAGGGACACCTACATTCAGCCTTAGATATCCTAAGTCTATCTAAACACGCCTTTCGCCAGTTTTCTTTTATCCAGAGAGCTCAGTGTGAAGCAGTTGATTAGTTCGCTAATATGTTTTACTCCCAGATGCCACTATAACAAACAGTAATAAAGACATCTATTTACTGTTCCACTCTCACTGGAGCCCTTAACATTTCCCTTTGCACAGCAAAGATTACGAAGGGCAGAGTTAAGGGTAATTATATGACTTCTTCCCTGACCTGTGCCACAGGGCTCCCTCCCATTTTTTTTCTTTATCAGCCCTTTCTGAAACTGAAACCTAGGAAGCAGGGAAGTACCTAGAAAGATAGGGAAAAAAGCAAGGAGTGATTTATTCATAAATAGATCTGCAGGAGGCTTCCAAAGTGCAGTTTCTCTCTTCACTGTTTCAGGCATGTCCCACGGTGGCTACTGTAATATCAGAGGAATGCTTACTCCTGCTACTGCTGCTAATCTGGGAGCAGTCACGTGGCTCAGCTGTATTCTCTCTCTCCAAAAATTTGACTTTTAACCTTCCTTTGCTACAGACATGATGTATATTGCTTTGACACAATTCCAAGTAGGAAACATGCAAAACTCTGACCTATAAGCAAAGCAAATGGAAGAAAAAAAAAAAGATATTTATGAGAATAAAATTATGTGAGCCCGCGGGAAGGGGAGAAGAAAAATCTGCCTGGGTCATTTCTGTTTGCTTTCCCCTAGGAATTGCTCTGGGAAAAACAGCAAAATGTTAATCTGGGGAGAAGGAAAAATAGAAAAGGTGTCCTGAGGTGCAAATCAAAAAAAAAAAAAAAAGGAGACAGCAGAAAATGTAATTATTTATTCACGCTCATTTACGTGTCAGATGAAGCTGAAAGCTGCCAGATAGCTTCTTTTCGACAGCTTGGAGTTACTGTTGGGAACAGATCCATGTATGGAAGCAAAAGCAGAAAAGCATAGATAAGCTGAGATCCAGCTATGCAAACCATCTTTAGAGACACTTAAAGGACAAGCACCCCAGCTCCCTTCTTTCTGGTAAATATAGAGACACTATCATATGAGGGCTTTTTTCCATTCTGCATTCCCCACAACTGCTGAGCCTCGGCCGGGGTAAGTGAAAAGCGACTCAGGCACTTCTTGGGAACACCTGGGGATTCGGTTGGACTGACATCCTGGGAAAAGCCATAAATCTGGGGCAATGGGATGGCTCCAATAGCTGGATCCTGGTTAAGCTCTCTGAGTAGGAAACATGACATATAGCAGCTTTGCCGCTGGAGGGACAGGAACTTTCCAAGTGTCTGAAGGAGGCAAGAGAAAAATGTTGGGAAACAAGAGTTTTATCACTCAAGGAGTGGATTTGCAGACTGGGTGATGACAGAGCTGCCGTGGGCAGGAAGGATCTGTGGTGGTTGCCAGTGTCAGAGTCTCTCTGGGTTTCTATTTAGAAAAATTCATTGGAAAAGTCAAGGGCTTTTTCTTCCCTGCTCTGCGGTACTTTCGTTTTGAGAAACATGTTTCACTTGGGTTGAGCTGACTGGACATTAGGAAGAGCTCGTTGTAAACGACTGTTGTTTTTCTTGGCACTTGGAGGCAGTTTCCCAATGTTTCTCTGTAGATTTGAGGTTGATTACATCCTGTGCAAGGATTTTTGGTACAGTTTTAACTGCCATTACAGTGTTGTGAAAGTCTGCTCCAGCGAAAACAGCTGTGTGCTGTTGTGAGTATTTCCAAAGTCCTGAAGTAATAGGTCTCCTTCAAACTAGCACAGAAATGTGTCAGCTCTGGGAATTGGGCACTGTCACAAAAACAGAGTATAGCCTTGGCAGAGAGGCTTTCTTCAGCAAGTGTTTTGTTAAAAAGAGCACAAAAACGCTTTTTATAGCCTTGACTTAAAATCGGGTTGGTATACGGTGGTACAGTTAAACATGAGGTTTTTCTTTAAATGCTAGTGAATGGCTTCGGGTTAACAGTTCATGTGTTTTCAGGTGTTATAATATTGTATTCATAGCCCCACGGCAAAGTTCTAGGTAAACCTTTGTCATTTTTCAGGTGGTTAATAGACTGGGAAAAAAATCAGAGCAGGTGAAGTCAAATTATACAGAAAGAACTGAAAATAATATCAGGAGTATGATTGAAATTCTAGGAGATTTCCAGAGATATGAAGGATGATCGTAAAGGGAAATCACTCGACCACAAATGTCATAAACATTTCCATTCATGAATGAAAATGCTTTCCCTTGTCCTGACATAAGAAGAACATAATGGAAGTGTTTGCTTGTAAACCCGTAGTAGATCTGCTTTTGAAAGGACCAATGCCCTCATCTTCCCTTATTTAGCCAGCATCTCCACAGATCTTCCCGCTTAGTTTTCACCCTCAATGAAATACACATCTTCTCTTTGTCTGGTTTCCTTTGTCTGTGCTAGGCAAATCAAAGTTTGATTCTTTCGAGAGGGACCTTTTAAACACGTGCCACCTGCCTACAGAAATGCTAACACAGAAAACAATCTTTAAATAATCGGGGTCAATAGATAGCTTTTAAATTGGTAGTGAGTCACTAACAAATAAACCTTTTAGCTGCTAATGCTATGAAATAACATTTCTGCATTTCACTCTTACTCAGATTGCTTCCATTTTCTATTGGATTATTGGATATGGTCCTAGTTCTTCCTCAGTTTTTCCTCTTTCTCCCCCCCACACCAGATTGTGATCTCTCCTCTCCCTAAGAGACACAAAGACCAGCTGGCACGTGTGGTTCCCTGAGCAAGGCATTACCAACAGCTGCGCTGGGCAGGCCAGGAAGAGGATGGCAGGATGGAGCTGGAAAAGCTGGGACTTATTTAATTTGCTGTTTCCATTTGGTCCAGGGCCTGGGGCAGTGAGGCCTGGTAGACAAAGCCCTGGTGGCATGAGTCATCTCTCGGTTGCCAGCCCCAAGGCAGACTGCCCTTTGTGCCCCCCTCCCTCTGTCAGGAGCACTTTCAGGCAGTGAAATCATTTATATTTATTGCTACGATCAGTGTGCTGGCTGTTATTAATATTTACTATTGATTAGTCACTAGTCACGCCGGGATTTGCTCGGGCCCTCGCGTGGAGCGGACGGGATCTCATTCAGACCCCAGCCATGAATATGAAGAGCCACATAAAGCATCAGTGATAGTATCAGTAACATCTTTTATAAGTGACTAGTCATTATGAGTGCTGCAGTCTCCGAGCATCCGCCGCGAGGTCCTCCCACGCTCCATTCTCTGCCAGAGTGCAGGCAGCAGAGGGGGAAGGGGGAGCTCTGCTCTTTCTCACAATCAGCCTCAGCAGGGCCGCCCAGCTGAGTCGGGGCAGCACACACACCAGGAGTGAGGGGTCAAGGGCAAAGCTGAGCTCCGTGCCCATTCCTGCTGGCCTGTGGCAAGGGTAAAGCTGTCCTCGCCCTGGTGGCACTGGGAGGGAGCAGGAACATGTTCTGTGTCCCGTGAAAGGAGCCAAGGCACACAGGACTTCTAGATACACTGGTGACTTGTGTGCCTGAACCTTAGCGGCTTCAAAAAAAACAAAGCCAAACACTCTCGGGTTTCAGACAACACATCTGAAGAAAGTCTTTGCACCAGACATCCACAGCTAGTCCCTGAATTTAGAATTTTGTGTGAGAAGGCAAAGCCACCTTTGTGGTTTACAGCGTGCCCAAGAAGAGAGCATCCTCAAAAAGAAATCAGAGAGGAGAGCTGCACCCTGAATTCTCTCAGTAAGGATTTTGCAAACTGGATCTGACTTTAAGTAAGCCTATTCTCCTCCTCCAAAGACCTCAATGTTTTTATGGTTATTCCTGAAGGATGGTGTTTGGACACCATCTCTATCTTTTCTCTAGGAAGTCAGAAGATTGGAGCAGATTCTGAGGACACGCTGACAGACTGATCCACTTCTCTGGCCAGATATGCGTTATTGCCTATGTCCTATCAAAATGGGCTCTGTGCAATGGCTCTGCCTGCTCCCAGCCTAGAAACCTGCACACCCATTTGCCAATTGAAATCTGATTTGGCCCAGGAATTGAGGCTTCTTCAAAAAGAATCTGAAAATGTCCAGCTCTCTTCTTTGGTTATCTTGCAAATCGATCATCTTCTTATTCTTGCGGAAAGAGGCAACAACATGACAGCTTTCAGCAGTGGTGGTGTTTTCTGACAATTTGCAAGTAAAGCAGGGAATTTATGAGTGGACATTTATTCTGAAGTTGATCCTTTGGAGAACTCACTATTATTCTGGCAACACATAGGGGAAAAACATAGCAACAATACAGTAACCTGGAGGTCTTCAAAACTCAGTTTATTCCTATTTAGGGCTCCACCAGTCACTGTTATCTAATCATAAATGTATTCTTATTTCATGGGGTCACTGCAGGGCAAAGCTGAAGTTATTTTGATTTCCCTTCTTCAACATATTTGGATTTCTCTCATATTTAATGTTGAACTTCCTCCTGAGTTGGGGATGTTTGTTTTTAGGATCTTTCCCAAATCCTTGGAATGCAGAACTCTGACGTTGCTACCATAAAATGCAGGTTTCAGTTTGTGATGACTCAGTTTGAGGAGAGGAGAGGAGAGGAGAGGAGAGGAGAGGAGAGGAGAACATTTTACTCTGGAGGATTCCACAGCAGTTTATATATGGAGAAAGGTGGGCATAGGAGAAGGAGAATGCCAACAGAATTGGTATTCTGCAAAATGTGAGTATTGGATAAAGGTACAGTGGGAAGACTAGTTTGGATTCCACTCAGCTTAACAATGATTAATGACTTATCTCTAAATAACCAAAAGGAATAATTGCTCAGGAACTTCTGCCACAGAGAGCTGTTCAAGTATAGATTTTCCCCTTCCAGGCAGGAGACTCAGCACTTGGGTTGCTTTACTCCCCATGGGAATAAAGTGCACTGAATAGTAAATAAAATTATTTTCCTGCCATCAGTCTCCTAGGGCTTTCAAGCTCTTCTCAGGATTCACCAGAAGTTTCTTTCACCAGAAGTTTTGTCCCTGTGGTATTTCCCAGGTTATCCCACAGACCACAGTGTGCCCTGGAGGTTGCAGACTAATCCTGCATGACACCACCACACATCATTTCCCGCTCTTCCAGAGAGATGTTCCTTCTTTCACTGGAACATCAGTTTGGAGTTTTTTACTCTCTTAGATAGGCAAAGCTAGAAAAAAAGAGGAAAATGTAAAAATGATAAAACATGGAAAGTGCAAAACTATTGCTGCCTTTCTATGTCTCCCCAGGCAAAGGTTTCCTTGAGTCCCTCTTGGAAATTGCATAGGAAATGCTCCCTTGTTGTGGTTTAGGAATGGTATTCCCCAGTTTAATACAGCCACTAAAGTTACTCTGTGCTGCTCCCTCTCCCCTCCAACTGGAGGCACAAAAGGCAAATATCACAGGTCGAGATAAGAACAATTTACTGGAAACAGCAATGAGATAAGAAAATGAACAGTAACAGCAATAATACTGACTGTCAGAGGAGATAAAGAAAATAAACAACTCCCATAGACCCACCTCCCTGATAACAGTAGTATCTGATGGCTCCCCCAGCCACATTTTCTCTGTCAGGAGGAACCCCTTCTGCTCGGGAGGGTTTCCCTTCCCCCTGCTCCTGGCAAGGATGTGAGGGGGTACCAAATAACCTTCTGGTCCCACCCATGTGCCCTTCTGGCTGCTACACCCCTGCAGACACTGAGGTCTCCCAGGCTACAGGCAGATGTCCCATCTCAACAAGCCTTGGGACAGCACAAGAGCTCAGTGGAAGTGACGAAGGGGCCTGGCCCACAGTGACTTGGGCGTGGTTTCAGCCTCAGGCAGGAGGAGTCACAAAGCAGCTGATGGGCTGTTTTGGTCCCCCGAGGGCATCCCTCACCCCCCTCAGGATTTCTGCAGGGGCCCAGGGTTGATGGATGAATGTACCTCTTGCCCTACAACCTCTTCACCCTTCCAAACCTGCTTGATCTGACACACCTGTTTCTAAAAGAGGCACCCACGCATCCAGGCTTCAGAGCAGGGATCCCATCTCTTTGAAAGAGCCCCCCTCCCAGCATCAGCATTTGCCACATCCGCACACTGGAGCAAGGAAGCAAATCCAAGGTGCCACCTACTTTCCCAGCCTGCAATTCTCAGCTCCTTGCTTTGCTGCAGCCTGGCAAGCACGATAGGAGAATTATCCCATGTTATTTTTTTGGCTTACGGAAAGGCTCCAAGCGGAGATCTTATGCTTCTGCCCTAGACACAGCAATAAACTTCTGGATTTGCTGCTGGTGTGCTGAGACTGCCAACATGTACACAATAAAAGTAAACCCTTCCTGTGGCCACAGACCACAACATGCTAGTGATCCATGGTATTATCCTGTTATTTAGTGAGTCATCCTTGCTGCTGAAAAATACACATAGCCCAGTAAGTTGTTAACAATAACACTGGATGTGAGAGACTGGTGTTTGTTTTACTCCAGTGTAACTTATTCCATATGGTCCCTTAAAGCATGCTAAATGTTACATCGCTTTGGGCTGCCAGCTATTATTTCAAGATGAACTCACAGATCTAGAACATAGCTACTTGAAGCAAGGCTCTGAGAGCATTTTCTGTCCAGGAAAAATGCCCAGTTCAGGAGCAAGACAGATGTTGTGGGCTGCCCTATCTTTATTGGGATAAGCAGGTCCCCATTTTTATTGAGTGTCCACAACAGTGATGTTTACTGCTGCTCTGCTGCCTGCTGTGACATCTTTCAGATGTAAGCCACATGCACAGGGAAGAAGCCGTATCCTGACCAGGGAGATAAGTTTAACTTCTAGCATTTGCCTCTTAAGCATGTTTTTCCAAGTCGCTGACGAACCAATTCTTTGTGGAATCCTAGTATGTTTTCCAAATCTCCTTGGTAGCCTTAATTAATGAGAAAAATACTGCAAGAGGAGAGACATGCAGCTGTGAGAGGTGTCCTCGCTTCGCTGTCTGATTACATTACTCAAAGATTTAACACAACAAAGTCCAGCACCACAGTGTATCCTTGTGTTCCTGCCATGCTCGATCCTGGACTTAGACCACAGCACTGCTTGGAAAACAAACACATTAGAAAGCTTCTCTTATCACCAGGGGTGTTCCCCAGGCCTCAGCATTGGGACGAGTCCTGTTTATTTATTTAGGAAATGGTGGAATCACCATTCCTGAAGGTACGGAAAAGATGTGTAGACATGGCAGCTGGGGACATGGTTCAGTGGTGGACTTTGGTGTGTTAGATTAACAACAGGATTCATGATCCTAGAGGCCTTTTTCAAACTAAAAGATTTTGTGATCCTACTTTTTAAGCCACTGCTTGTGGAAAAGAGATGCTCCACAAAGCATTTTTCTTGATAACTGAGAGATTTGCCTTTTGGCTTGAGTTGATTTGATCATTAGTGAAGTTTCGAGAGCAAGAGTAACCGACACTTAAGAGTTTTCTAGAGCCTTTCTGATAACCTCACCCTTCCCTTGAAGTGTGACGTGTCCAAATTAATCTCGACAAAAGAGTTAATCGTGAAGGTTCTCTGCTGTGAGTGTGTACAAGGACCATGGAGATGTGTGAGTGGATCATGTGGAGGAGAGCAGCGTGTGCAGGACGTGAAGTGAACCTTTTATTGTCAGAGAACAGAAACCTTTGTCCTGTTTGCCACTGCAAATCTGCTTAGTGGGCAAGTTCATCTGTTAAGTTATCAATTATCAGTTAAGACTCAGGACAAATCATGACTTTTTTAGAAAAATTAGTCAGACCCTTCCTAAATTCTTAAAACTGCCAAAATAAATCACCAAAGACCCACGTGAGGATCCATAATTTGGTGAGAGTCCTTGCATTTTTAGAGGCCAGGACAAGTCTGTCTGTATGTGCACCTTCTTCATGTGTACCTGGAAAGGACCTTAAGGTGTTAAAATGCCTGAAGATGTACATCCACAATAATGCACTAAAAAAGTATTTGGCCTTTTATCCTAAATTTCAGTGTTCTTACCTTAAAACTTACCCAGCATGCTTTGAGGCACAGACCTGGAAGAATGCTACAAAACAAGACAAGTTTGTAGCATTACAAGCTGTGCCACCACTGATGTTTTCTAGATATTTTCTGTCCCTGTTGATAAGAACATGCTGAATTTTAACATTCTTCTCTTTGAAACAGACAGTCTGATTATCTTGAAACGTGCCTTGATGTATGCAGCTTACAGAAAATCACAGAGCAGGACAAGTTTGAAGGCTCTAACCTTAATAAAGGTGATATTTCACCAGCACAGAAGCCCTGCCTTTATCCTGAGTTGTAACTTCATTTCTTTGGCGTGGATGTCATCTGACAAGTGTCCCTTCTTTTGTGGCAGTGTTTTATGCAGACTCTTCACTTCAGCAAGGTCTTTGCCACACAAAGGAAAGCTCTGTGCTGAGTCAGGCTCTCTGAGGAGCTGGGGGAGTGCTGGATGTGGCAGATGTTCCTCACCTGACTGACTTCAGGTACAGCCTCACACCTGTGCTGCTCATTTGTCACGTTGCCATAATTAAGCACACAGCTGGACCAAATGCCCCACATCAGTCCTGACTTTGTCACTTGCTTCACCTTATGTTTTGGCTTTGCCTCTTTTTTTCTTCCCAGGTTCTGCTTCTTTACCCAATCCCTCTCCCCCAGACAAGCCAGTGATTAAGCTGGTACCCTGCCTTTGTCACCAGGAATGTTTCTCTTTCCTGCCGTTTTTCCTGCTGCTCTCGAGTCAGTGTAGCTACTGACCAGACACGGTCAGCTGCATGTACATCACCCTCTTTTTACAGTCTGCAGCTTCTGGTAGCTTCTCATACTTTTATTTGTTGTTAGACAGCCATAAATCAGGGTTAACTGAAGATATTATTTTCGTAGGATCACAGAATCAGAGCATGGTTTGGGTTAGAAGGGAGCTTAAAGATCATCCAGTTCCAACGTCCCTGCTATGGGTAGGGACACCTTCCACAAGACCAGGTGGCTCAAAGCCCCATCCAACCTGGCCGGAACACATCCAAGGATGAGGCATCCTCAGCTTCTCTGGGCAGCCTGTTCCAGTGCCTCACCACACTCACAGTAAAGAATTTCTTATTATCATCTAATCTAAATCTCTTCTCTTTTAGTTTAAAACAATTGGCATTGTTCTATCACTACCTGCCTGTGCAAAAAATGTCTCTCTTGTGAGCATATTGGCAAATGAATCACTCTCTTTTGTACGCTTTTAAAATTAATATTGTTGCTGTTGCTGTTCATTTTCTTATCTCTCTGCTGCTTCCAGTAAATTGTTCTCATCTCAGCCCATGATCTTTGTGCCTCCAGTTGGAGGGGAGAGTGGGAGCAGTGCATGATTTTAGTGGGAGTATGAAATTGGGGAATACCATTACTAAGCCACAACAGCCTGGAACAAACCTTGACAGGACAAAACTCAAGCGGGACACACCACGGGCTTCAGAGCAGCAATCAGCTCTCTTCCTGGTGTCCTATGAGCTAAATGGCTCATCCACCCAGGAAATTGGCTGCCAGCCTGGAATGAACGTTGGTCTGCTCCCATGTTCTGTGAAATTGGATAGTGTTGCCACCTAGACTTCGCTATGTTCTCCCAGCATGGCCTAATTTCCAATGTCCTGACTCTTCTACAACACCAAGTTTTTGTCCAAAGCCTAAAGGCTTCCTTCCTTTCAGCCTAATCACAACCTCGGTTTTCTCTTTGTGATCTGCTGGATGTCTCCTGATTGTTCATCTCTCAGATACATTTTTCTGGTGAAATGATGCTGAGAACTAGGTCACCTACACCTGACCTGAGGTTTGCTCATCCTAATCTTAAAATCTTTCAGTGATAAAATTCACACCTCTCCCTCTTTACAGACCACCCAGCTGCCTGCACCATTACTCTCATGGCTATAGAAAGTTTTTCCAAACGTGTGCCAAACTTCAGTGTCCCTGCTTATGGTTTAACCCCCTGACTTCTTATCAAGTCATCAGGAGGAATGGAAAGCATCTGCTCCTTCAGATGTGCAAGGATCTATGTCTCCTCTTGAGTTGTCAGTTTGCATTCCTGCAGTGTTTCCTTTTGCATCATGTCTTTGAGACCTCTCACTTCTCTTATTCTTTCTGCAGCTGTTGCCTGCTTTCCCGATGCCACTGCTGGTGTAAATACAGCTGTTAACTCTGGAATCCAGCAAATAAAATCCAGGTACTGTCAGCAGCCCTGGCACAATTACCAAAATAGCACACTGGTATCTTGAGGTGCAGGGGGCAGAAAGTTTCTGAGTGACTGAGGTGCACCTGGAAGGGAGCTGAATGAAAAGGGAAAGCCTGTGTTCCCATCAGGCCAGTTTATACACTGCTCTCCCAAACACACAGCTGCCTACACACCAGTGAATTGGTTCTACAGCCTCAGAACCAAAACCAGATATTTTGGTCCTAAAACCTCAGAACCAGATTTCAGAGAAGCTGGGTACAGCTTCCCGTAAAAACAGAAGATTTCCTTAAGGGACTTTGGGATTTCTAACCATGAGGCAGGTGGCAAAGAAGCATCTTCAATCATTTGAAAGCATCACCACAATCCAGAAAACCATGATAAAAACATTCAGCTCAGAGCAGCTTTTATACAGGCCGTGTTTGAAATTCTGACGGGGAAACAGACTAGCACGTGACAGCATGGAAATTTGAAAGAGGAATCCAGTCTTACAAATGATGCAGTTTCATATCTCCAAAGTGTCCAGCAAAACCCCCAAACCCATAACCACTGAGTAATCAGGAAGTTACAGGAAGTTACATCTGGGAAGTTAAGTTACATCTGGGAAGTTACATTTGGTTTTCTTGTTTATTTTTGTTTATTTGTTTTGTTTTGTTTTTTATTGTTTTGGGGGTTGTTTGTTTGGTTTTTGTTTGTTTGTTGTTTTGTTTTGTTTTTGTAAATTCTCTTTACATGCAGGGCTTCGATTCCTATGTTTAGGGCATGCAGCATTGGTTTCTGCCTCAGTACTGCTCGAGCAGGCAGCACAGAGAGGGTAAAGCCTTTTTGGTACGTACATCCTCAGACAAAACCAGAAGAAATAGAGCAAACTGTGCCCAGGCAGCAAGATCTGTGTGTGCACCAGTGTGAGTCCCCAGCCAGCAGACTGAGCTGTGGGGAAGGAAACTGGGAAAAGAACCCTGCTGCTCTCTCAGCTGTCCCAGGGGGGAAGTCAAGCAGGAGGAAGGACGCAGGATTTCTGCGAGGTGCCTTGGGAAGGAGCACAGAAATTCCAGCCACATGGGTTCTTGCGGCCTAAAATTGACTGATAACAGCAGACAACGTGTTCCCCTGTCCCCAGGGCTCCAGGACTCATCTCTGGCAGAGCTGGAGGGACACCTCACCAGGCAAGGCCACTTGGAGGTGAAACAAAGCAGAGCTGAGGCAGAGGTTGGTAAAGTCAAAGCAGCAAGGAGTCAGGGAACATTTCTGACCACTCTCAAGGGCATCAGATTAGAGCCCCCCACAGTGAAGAAAATTTCCCTTTAGGAGAAATCATTGCAAAACCTCTCACCTAATGGGCCTGGCTTTTGCAAGGTGCTCCACCAGCTTTCTTGATCTAGAATACATAAATAAAACATAAATACTGTGCTTTGTGCAGCTGGAGGCCAGTCACATCTCACTTTTAATAAAAAAGGCTATTTTCCCTGGAATACCCAGCCTTGCTGAAGGCTGGCAGGCAGATGATACAGAGGAGGCCAAATTACTTTCACAACCAGGGGCCACAGCCAGAGCCATCTGATTTGCCTTGTGCTTCCCACTGGTAACTATGGGAACCTTGCTCATGGATCAAAGGAGGAATAGGGCCAGAGCTGCTGAGGAAGCCTCACAGTCCTCAGTTTGCAGGACAAGGCTCCCAGACAGTACCACATGGTATTTGTACTTCTGTTTTTCGGGAAGTCTCAGCTCCTGGAGTCATGTGATTACTATTTCAGCATTCTTATGGGTTTTTAACTTGCTTCTGGTTGCCAAGTACATTGGAAAGAACCAAACTCTAGGGCTCAAAAGCAGAAGACAAATCCAGAGAACACGTTATTTGTTACTTTTTAATTCTATACTTGGGAGAGTTTATTTTCTTTATTTTTTCAAAATTTTCCAGGCCTTGGAAAGGTGCAGAAGAGGGCTGGAGTGTCAGCTGGAGAGTGCTAGTGCCTATGTGATGGCAGTGCTGCCCCAGGGCCGTCCCTTGCACTTCCATGGCCCTTTGCAGGGAAGCAGCAGAGTCACTAGGCTATGGCTTTCACTGGGAAACACATTTCAGTCAACCTTGCAACTGCATTTTGAGTCCCTGCGTTCTGAAGTCTTGTAACAGCAAAACAAAGCTTCACTGGTGTCATGGTTTTGCTAGGAAAAGATGCTAAGGGACAGCCAGTTCAGCAGGGGACGTCTGGTCCTTCATTTTCCAGTGATTCAGTGACTCCAGCTAGGAGCTGTTTTTTGGCTGAGAAGTGGAAGTGAGATGCTGGTGTTAGCATGCACTGCTGGTGAGACAATTGACAGCTGCCAGAAGGCTTTTTTGTTTCCACCCCTTTGAGAAGAGTGAGGAGACAGCTTGCACCTTGTACATCTCTCACAATGAGCCCAGCTGCTGAAGTCATTCTGTGCACATATTGAATTTTTCCTGTACATGCCTGATGACCAGAAAGCAGGTCTTTTCCAAAAAGAAAAGTACAAGTGTGAAGCAGAATTTGAAGAGAAGAATGTGTGGCTTGTTTCTCAGCCTAGATGGTTGCAAAATATGTACAACTCTCCCCATTTCCAAGCTTCCTAAATTCAAGTCTGGCCCCTCTAACTACTTGTTCTCTCAGTCCCCATTCAGCAGGTGGTTTCCAGTGCAAATATACTTTTGTGTCTGCTACACATAAGCAGCGCTTTCCAAAATTTGGCCAGTCAATGCTTCTTCCAGGAAAGCTCTCCCAGGCTGTTAAATGCTATGCTCATGAATTAGTGCTCTGGATTTATTGTCCAAACATGCATAAAACACGGCACAGAGCAAATATCCGGGGGGAAGCTCTAAAGCGGCACGAGCTCGGTTTCTCCATTTCCCTCTGCAGGCTCTCAGAGCAGGGCAGTGACAGCAAATCACACGCTACCCGTTCTTCACAGGTGTGCCAAAACATTCCATCGAGCACTGCCTCCTCCCCGGGGCGCAGTCTGTGCTCTCAGTTTTCCAGGGGAGAAGATACCTTTCACATCCAAGCCCCCTGGCTGGCTGATGGACAGCTGTGATGCAGTCAGACCTCCACGGGATCATCGGGACTCAGACGGTACCAGGTACTTGGAAACAGTTAAGGAGGCCCTGCCTAGAGAGCTCAAAAGGAAATATGTTGATGTCCAGCACGCAAAATTGCCCTTCCTGCTCACTGCTGTGTCCCACTCCATCTGCCACATTTCTAAATGCCTGATTTATCCTCCTAACAGCAAAGGCTGGTTTGAAGGTGTCGGTGAAAGGAAGTGCTCAAATAGCTGGAAACGATGTTTCTAAGCATCTTTTTTAGAAACACCACTCTCCAGGGATCTCCAGGTCTCTGCCAAGAACACTCATAGGAGAGCCAGAGAATGTTCAGGGAGCGCATGCTCAAGTCTGCTGCAGCAAGGAGCAAAGAGCAAAGACAGATGGATGGCAAACAGAGGGGACAACCCATCTGCTTCTGCAGGACCTCTCTGGCATCTCCCGAGGGACTCGAGGAAAGCCATGACCAGAGATAACCAGCCGAGGCAGACTCACTGGTTATCCTCCAGCATCATGTGAGACCAAAGCAATCCACTGAGGAGATGCTCCAAAGAGGAACAAGAAAGGGTGGTAGGACAGCTCCTTGGAGATGAACATGCTTTGGCCGAGCTGAGCATTGCCTCGACCTCTTGTCTCTTACAGGGAATATAAGGCAGACATTTTTCAAGCAAAAAGTGCCTGAGGCTTTGCGTCCCCCTCCTCTAAACTGTGCAGCAGTTCAGATGTCTTTTTTCAAAAGGCACTGCACAGAGAATTGGCCTGCACCATTCTGTCCTGCGCTCGAGGCTCCACAGCCCACTAACCCCATTCTTTGCCAGGAGGAATTGCCTTTGTGCTCGGCACATGCAGACAATACCCAGAAACCTCCTCCAGCAACTGCAGAGAGATGCAGGCTGCTGTCGGAGAGAGCTGTGGGTGGGCATGAATGAGTGAGGGAATGAATGAGCCATTCGCTACTATTGGCATGAGAATCTCCATGATTCTGAGAGGAGTAATTAGTGGTTGTAAGCATGGCTGCAGTGCTAGGTGTTCACTTGCATGGCTGCAAAGAGTGACAGGTAGAGGCAGCTGGAGCACACCGCTGTCTCTCCCAGCACGGTCCAGGCTCAATTTGAAGCATGGATGTGCCCCACACTGTGACAAAACTTGCTGTGTCAGGACAAGAGCAGCCTTGCTGTATTTTTGCCCAGAGTGCCAGGCAGAGCGCAGGAGCGTTTGCTCAGCTCACCCAGCAGATTTCACAGCCCATGCAGAGCTCCATTCTGTCACAGCCACCACTTCAGCTAGCTTGGCTGAGAAAAAGCAGTGTGAACCACAGCCACTGCAGTGGGGAGCAGTCCTGGAACACAGCATCTCCTCTCAGCAACTGGACTCGCTGTGTCTGCCACTCCCTGACTTCCACCCTTTCCTTCAGAGCCCAGCTCCACCTTTCCCTTGTAGACTTTAGGAAATGAAGCTCTAAATGTGCCTGGAAAGGGTGTGTGAGGGACCAGGGAGCGGGGCACATCTTCTCCAAGCCTCCCAGCCTCATATTCTTCCCAGCCAGTCACTTTTGGAGCAGACAGATGAAAGCTGCTCTCATGTTCAGATAGGATAGTGTTGCTTCACCTTTTCTGTCCCAGTGCCATTAAGGCTGGGTGGATACAAAGGGTTCATGGATTAACAGGCATCACCACAAACTCTGACAAATTCTTTGTTTTCTTCAGCTCTCCTGGAATGTCACAAAAATCCCGCACCTGAAGCAGCCTCTCTGAGGGTCTCAGCAGGAGGCACTGGGAGACAGGAACACCAAGTGCAAGCTGTGGAGAGAGGTGAGTTTGGAGGAGCTGTGGGTGTTCCTGGCTCTTCAGAGGGCAGCTCACCAGTTGATGTCCCATTAGCACAGCCTTGGTGATCCAGAGCAGCTGGGTACTGTACTCACCGAAAGAGCTGGGAAGTAGGTCAGCAACATTACTGAGGGAATTAGGGAGTTTTAGGGAGAGCTCCATGACTAAAATTTGAGTTCCACTGCTTACTGGTGCCGGGATTGGATTTCAGTGTGCAGGGTGAAAAGCACCAACAGGGACTGTGTTTGCTGCAGCCATGCCAATTTTTCCTGCTCACACTATCCTTTTGCCGTGCCAGCCTGTGCAGTGCCTCGGATCCTGCAGCCACTGCCAAACCAAATGCCACTGATGCACATCCACTGCTCTGCTCAGCTCCTGAGCCCAGCACAGCGCTGTGCATGCTGTACACATTTAGCTGTGCTCATTTTATATCAATGGCCCTGCTGGGAGAATTGAGTACCATCAAAGCACCACACATGGCCAGATGCAAACTTATCCCTCCTCTAAAGAGTTTTAAATCAAAAGAGGTGAGGCAGAAAATCAGAGTTAGCCGTTGGATACAAAATCATGTTTTTTTCTAAACCAAATTCTTTATGGAAATGCCTTTCATTCCATATATAGGTAATAAGCTCTTAAAGTGAGGCCAAAACTAAAAAATATCCCTAACTACTACAACAGTAATTATAAATAGCTGGTTTGCTGGTTGGTTAGCTCATCACAAAGTGCTGCACAAAGGAGTTCTGTGACATTGTCAACCCCCTCATGTTGAACAGAGAAACTTAATTTTCCCTCCCTGCGAAGGACACGGTGGTGCAAAAATCTTCAAAAAGCTTTTCTTTTTTTTTTTCTTTTAAAGCAAGTAAGAAAAGAACAAGTTAAAGGCAAAATTCCAGGTTGCTGTCTTGCCAGCGGTGACCAAAATTACAGGCAGAGCTGACAAGATAAGAGGCAGAGGGTGTAAGAGGGTGCAGGAGCTAAAACAATGTCTCTGCTTCCCCAGTTCTTGTTGCACCTGAGGATCTGGGCACAGAGGGTTCGTCAAGGTCACCGGGTACTTGCACACCAGTGTGTGAGTTATTAGCTCTGGTCCTATTTTTAAGTTCCTAAAGTCACAGAGTTTTGCCTGGAGGGTGGGACAATGGGTTCATCTGCTCCTTGCTGGAGCCAGCCAAGGGTGGAGGAGTCATTCAGGCATGGTGAAAGGGGAATTGCCCACAGGAAGGACACTTTGGTCAGCCCGAGGTGCAGCAAGTCCTTCTGTGCCAGGCTGCTGCCTTCCTGCAGGATCTCCCCGAGCGCGATGACCTTCCTGTGGGGACAGGAGGCTCTGTGGCTTCGGGGACTGACCCAGTTGGCAGATGTGAGGCCAGCTCCCGGGAGGGTCCTAGCAGACCCGTGTGCTCCTTGCCTGTCACCCCATGTCCCCTGCTGACCCCTGCCGCAACTCTGAGGATGTGAGAGGGGGGTGAATGTCAGCCCAGAGCCCCTTGGGATGTCCCTGAGCTCCTGCCTCCCCACAGCTGCCGTGGGCAGCACTGCGGGGCTCGGGGACAGACACCGCAAGGCGCTCCTTGCACACACACACACAGACACACAGCGTTTCCCTTCTCTCCGTCTTTCCCGGGGCTCTCTCCCTCCTGAAGGGTGCAAATGGGTTCGGGATCGCCCTGGCAGGCTGCAGGTCGGCCGGGGGGATGTGGGCAGGAGCTGAGCGGCCAGGGTGGGGTGGGCTGTGCTGGAGGCAGGCAGGACACGGATGGGAACTGTCCCGGGCACGACGGGCAGGACCGAGGGCAGGCAGGGCACGGGTGGGAACCGTCCCGGGCAGGAAGGGCAGGGTTAGGCGCAGGCAGGGGACTGCCCCAAGCAGGGAGGGCAGGGCTGCTGGGGGTGGGTCCGCAACCAGCCCTGCCTTTCAAAGTCCCTCGATCCGAGGAGGAATTCGGGAAATATTTCCAGCAGCGGGAGGACGAGGAGGAGGAGGGCTGAAGCTGCTCCCCAGGAGGAGGGACGGCCGGTCTCTCGCTGCCGGCGGCCGAGGGATGCGGAGGGAGGGGAGGCTGCCTGCGGGGCGGGCCGGCTGAGCGCATCCCCGGGGCGCGCGTGTGTGTGAGTGTGTGTGCGCGCGCGCTCCCTCCATCCNGCTCCCGCAGCCGCCAGGTAGGACCGCGACCGACCGGCCCCCGCCCCGACCCTGCCCCGCCGCACGCTGCTTCCTACCCCGCGATCCCGGTGCCGCGGGAGGCTGCGGGGGGAGCGGCGTGGGGGACCCCGAGCCGTGCGGGAGCCGATGGGGAGGCGGGGGNCTGGGAGGCACCTGCAGCCACACCGAAATTCCCATTTTCTTCTCGAGCAGCGTGCGTTATTAAGGGCTGGCATTAAGCAGCGCTCATCACGTAGGCTTTGTCTAGGTGGAAGCATGGCCGGGGCTCTTCCGTCATCTTGAGTTTAATTCTTTATTCACAGCCTTGTTGCTTCCCTCCCCGCCGAGCCATGCAAAACAACTCCACACTCTGCTCTGTCTCCAAGGCGAGAGCAAACTGCCAAAATGTTGCAGAAATGCAGCAAGCACTAGGGAGGACTGGAGTCTGAAAATGAAAGCTGTAGTAAAATCACAAGGTCACAGGCGTGTGGGTTGCGAGCGTGTGCTGTCAGGGCTCCCCTTCGCTTGCGCTTTGCAGGAACCTGTTCATTCCTCCAGTCCCAGATGCTGGAAATTCGCAAGTCAGGCAATGGAAATGAAGGAAAGGAGAGAGGCTGGGGTTCTCTGTGTGCTCCCCTGGCACCTGCCTGGGAATTCACGTGCTGTTTGTCACCGTCACAAAGAGAAGGGGTGCACTTTTGTTTAGAAAAGGGAAGCTGGGACGCTTGCATATTGATGTGATGGTGGCATCCAGGAAAAAACGTGCTTTGCTATATGGCTTTGGCTGGGGAAGTGGCTATCATCAAAGAAAGGCATTTGTGATCCTTTGGGAGCATCTATTTGCTGTTCATCTCTCCCCTTTTCCTTCTGACTGGTTCTTCAATAGCAGCTTTGCCCCCTGTCCAGCACAGACATTTAGTCCAAATAGGGAAATAATGTAACATTTCTGAGACCATCACCTGCCAGCCAAGCCATGAACCTCTATCACCAACTCCCAGGAAAGTTGTCTGACTCCTCTTATGCCCCCACCAGCTCTGTTGACGTGAACAACTCCTAAGTCAGTGCTGAGGAGCCACGTTGGTCAAAGCTTCCTCTCTACCAGGCTTTGAATTCAAGATACCTGCAGAGGTTGGACGTACTCTCTGTGTCCAGCATCCCTGAGTGCCAGCACAGAGTAACACCATTCTAACCTGATCAAACTTTGCTTGCTTCTCCTTCCCTCAATTTTGCTGAAGTTTTTGTAATCTATTGGCTGTGAATAGCTCCTGAAACTTAAATGTTCACTGCCCAGGCTGCACCTCGTCTTCTCTTCTGTACGTGACATGGCACAAACTTTGATTTACATCCTTGCACCTTAAATGATGCTGTATAGGCACAGCTGCTTCTCTGCCTTTTGTAGTGTCCTCAGGGTGTTCAGGGTTGTGATTTCCTGGTGCTGCATCTAGGACAGAATTTGGGTTTCTGCTGTGGCTTTGAGGGGATACAGTCCTGACTGCTCACTGGGAAAAAATCCCCTGTTCTCCAGCATCCTGATGAAACTTAGATCCTGAAATAAAGCCCAGCACCCCACAAGATCCGAGCAGCACTGGACAACCAACCAACAGGTTGGTCACAGACAACACAAGTGACAGTGGCTTTCCTTGCCACTGGCATGGGGGACGACCTGGAGCTCTGTCCAAGCTCAGGGTGCTGGGATCTGCACATGCTCCAGCTCCTGGACATCGGTGCACACAGTGATGCAAATCCTGGCTGCACCTGGGGCTGCTGCAGGCTGCTGTGCTCTTGATGTTCTGGCATCCACTGTGGGCTGAGCTCCCTGACCGGGCTTTCCCTTGCCAAGGGTGTGAGTGGTATCGCTCCAGCTGTTTTCAGGAACCTTGGAGGAACTTGGCTTTTGCTGTTATCTCTGTCCCTCTGGTGATTTCAAATGAAATTGGAAAGAGGGGGGAGCGATGTGAACAGACAGACAGACATGGAAACTGTGATTTCATGTGCCTGGCTTCCTAAGGAAACCTGGCTACAAATAGAAGTGAGATTTGGTGCTGCAAAGAGCTCCTGAGGAGACAGAGAAGGCGGGGGAGTCTGAGGAGAAGGAAGGGGTGGCTAACCTTGTGTTTGAGATAGGTAAAGAAGGCCTGTCACAAGCCAGGGCTTAGAATCCCTTGCCTGAGGTCTGGGGGTCTAAAAACTGGCCATCTGCTCAGCACTAGCATCCAGCTCCCTCTAGAGTCAGCCGTGCCAGAGCTGTGCCTCTGGACGTGGCTCTGCTGGGAGGTGCTACCACCCTTCCCCAGCCAGGATCAGCCACACAGACGGATGGAGCGTGCCAGGGTGAGCCCCCAGCCCAACCTGCCCAGCTCCTGTCTAGTACCATGCCTGAATTGCTCAGGTCAACAACCTGCATCTGCACCAGTCTTTCCCCACACCCATCCCCATGGACATCTCCACCTCTTCATCCCTGCATAGTCGCAGGGAGCTGGGGAGGGGGATTTATCTCCTCTCCCTTGAAGCTCTCTGTTCCTGCAGGGCCCAGGGGAGCATCCTGGTGCACAGAAGACCCACATGCAGCTACAAACCCAGTGCAAAAATTGTCCCAGAGGGAAGAGCGGACACAGGCATAGGGGAAAACAATAATTCCTCCCTTCTGGCCCCGTTGGGGCTCCTCTGGGCAGATGCTTCCTCCCCAGGCTGCCCAGGAGCCTCAGGCTTATTAGCCGTGCTTATTCTCCCAGCACTCACAGGAGATGCTTTCCCCATTTTACACAGAGACGTGGAGTGCAGGGAGGTGCAGGGCTGCCCTGAGATTGCACAGGGAGTCTGCCAGCCAGGCAGCCTCAGGGCTGGCTCCTGGAGAACGGGCAGACTGAGCTTAAATCAGCAAGGGAGATGCACAGGCAGAGAGGAAGGCATCAGCAACCCAAGAGGAATCACAGGAAAAAGCTTGATGTTGCTTGATAAAGGAGAGACCAAAGGCAGGTGGTACGGATAAAAAAATGGTCTGAAGATAGCAGCAAGTAGGAGGACAGTTGTTTAAAAAGCAGAACAAACAAACAAACAACAACAAAAAAAAACAGTTCCAGAGAAATGTAGCATTTCCCCCTTGATTCTTATTTCGTGGCATATTCCTAGCTGAGATCTTGAGTCGTGGGAGAAAGGGGACAACTTGACACTTGGTCTCCATGCGCAAAAAGCAAGACTGCAATCTCCCTGACAAACAGTTCCAAGCTCATTTTCTGCAAGCTGCCCCCAAATTCATCCAGTGTGGTTGAAATTTTATATCAGGGAAGTTTTATTTTCTCTATTTGTCTGTTTATTTTGGAAAGTTGCTGGGGAAATTGTGGGAGGAGATTGGATGTTTCATTGAAGAGATAGGATACTTGGAAAAATCAGTTGCAGACTGATAATTATTCTTACTTTTTAATGTCCTTTACAGAAACCAGGGTGGCCTGATGTGTGTTTTACTTGATCGGCTTCATGGAGGGCTTGTGCCTCTGACTATATTTGGAAAGGTTTTGATGGTTTTTTTTGTACTGATGCAATCGGGATGCTGATGGCTTGGAAATCATTTTCCTGATGTGGAGATCTACAGGGTCATGGGTAGGGGATGCCAACAGGTTGTGCCTGTTTTGGAGTGGCAGAGCTGGGTGAAAGGGAGCAGGAGCCAGGCAGAGCCGGAGCAGGGAAGCGAGCCAAGGGTTTTCCAAGCAGTGTTTAAAACGCCGTCACGCTATGCAGCCCTGAGTGGCAACACAGTCTTTGGACTTAGCAGCTTTCCTCCACGGTTTGGATGTACAGCCAGTGCGGCAGAAGGGTCCTTTTCCTGCTCTGGTAGGTAAATCTCACAGCTGTCAGGAGCTCAGTTTTACCAAAGCTGCCCCACGGGGTCAGCACCGAGATCAGAGGCGAACCCAGCAGAGCCTGCGGCTGCCCAGACAGATCTCCCGGCGCCCTGTACCTCCTTGCAGGGCTGTTGGCATCTGTTTTGTGTCTCTTGGCTGCAAGAAGCTGTGATGGTCAGAGACCAGATGGTTTGTTTGGGTTGTTTTTTTTTTTCCTACAGCCATATCTTTTCCCAGTACAGGCTTTGCCCAAGCTGTCTGCTGTAGAGCAGGCTGCTGATTTCAGTGAGGCACAGGTGTACAGGCTTGAGCACGGCCAGGCAGGGTCAGCAGCAGAGGAGAAGTTTACTGTTCCTCCAGAGGCGAGGCCATGGCTGTGGGTAGGTATGGAGGCAAAGTATGCAGTGCTCTTCCCCAGGAAGATTGCAGAAGATTCTTCTTCTCCTGCAAGAGAAACTGGGGAAGGAGTGCTGTAACTTGGGGATTTCAGGTTTGACCGTGGGGTAGGAGAGAGTCTGCCTTTTTGGGGCTTGCTGTGTTTTCCCCAGGAACAGGCTGGGGAGCAGCTGAGTTGCTTTGAGCCTCTGTTTCTGTATCCTGCAGGCTGACTATTCCTTGCAGTGACCACTCGCTGCTTCTTCGTCAGGTTTTGGCCCCTCTGGCTGAAGGGAGGCCGTCTTTCTCCAGCCTATGACACCAGAAAAGGGTGGCTTGAGCTGCCTTCCCTGTCTCTCCCTAGTGCACTCTCGCTAGGAAAAGGCCCTCTCTTGCTTGGCGCTGACTGTAGGATGGGAAAAGACTCTTTGGGAATCCCCGTGGTGTTGCGACACGCTCCTGGTTGTGTTCCCACATCGAGTCAAAAAGCAGCCACTCTCACATGAAGAGCAAACTTTCTACTGGTGCCCAGCAAGAGACCAGGCTCCCTGTGGGGAGAGGGTGCTGCTCCAGCCTCCTGCACGGTGGGGACACAACTGTGGGGACACCTTCTCCCACCCAAACTGACAATAATGATGTTCATGATGAAGCTGGTGTCGCACTGGGGTGGGCACCGTTGGGTAGCGCCGGCGGTGGCTGTAATGGTGTGAACACTGCTGTGTGACAGCTGCTCTGTACAGATTTTCTGTGGGATGCTGGGAAAGAAAATTTCCACGTGGAAAGCCTCCCAGTCTTTCTTTGTGTGGCCACTCATTCCTCTTGAGCCCAGGCCATTTCTTTGCTTGCCCAGTCCTTCTGTAATTAAAGTGTCTGGACCAGCAGTGGTTTCTTAGTGCTCTTAAAAATAATTGTGTTCCTAGTGTGTTGTAAATGGTCACAGACCCATGTGTGATACAAAGGTTTAAAAAAAAATCGGAGAGGGTCTTACAGTGGGTATTTCAGAGCTGAAGTGCCTCGATAGAGATGGGACTTTTGGAAGGCTGCTGCAAAGAAAAAGCTGTGCTTTGTTTAAATGCAGAGCAGCTTTCAGGCTCGCTTTGCATGTAGCAACCAGTCAGCCTGAAGGATCGATGCTGCCAGGGAAAGATCAGAGCAGAGTCTAAAAGGCTGTTTCCTCCCCATCTGGCAGCTCCTCAGTTGGGGGACAGGAGCATGAGCTGGCAGCAGGAGCTCTCTCCTACCAATTTGTAAAACCTAGAGCTCCCGTGTCCAGCAGGGAGGCAAATATCTCTGCAACTCTCCCAGCCCTGCTGTGGGCAACAGCTGCCCTCCTGGTGTTTCACAGCACCAAGGGCTGGAAGAAAGACTGGACTCACAACCTTTGGCCAGGAGCTCCATCTAAAACTGAGCTTGTTACAGAGCCTCTCACAGAGGTTCCTCCCTGACAGAGCCAAAGCACCTGCTGGCACTCCTGTGGAGCTTGTCTGGAAAGGGAAGGGGGCTCAGTGCCACCTCAGGAGAACCCAGGTTGGGCTCTGTCTCTCCTGGTTAGTTTTAGCTCTCCCTGAGAGCTCTCCAGCAGCACCAGGACAGTTCCCCTCCTGCAGTGGTGAAAAGGGCTCAGGGTGCTGTTCCTGGGCATCAGGTGGTGCTTACGGGCAGGGCAGTGCTGGCCCAGGACAGCATTTTGGGATTTTTCACCACGCGTGTATGGCCAGCACCGAGCCTGAGAGCAGCCTGTGCCCCTGAGAGCAGCCTGAGCCCCTGAGAGCAGCCTGTGCCCCTGAGAGCAGCCTGAGCCCCTGCCCTGTGCCGCCCTGATCCCTCTGGCCCCAGAGGCACTGGGGCAGTGCCCCCCAGGCCACGAGCACCGTGGCAGGCAGGGTTTGCCAGGGCTGCCGGCCTGACACTGTGCGTCAGCTGCTGCACAGGCTTTTATTGCTGATGGCCAGGATGGGAAATGCAATTGAGACACCTTAATGAAAAGCTAACAAAGTTCGGTTTGGAGAGAGGGCTGCTCTTCAGGTAGCCTTACTTCTCCTCTCAGCATGTTGCAAATTATTTTTCTGGGAATATTCCTGCACTATGCCACAGTGTGCTGACCATGAGCTGAGACTGTAGCAAATGCAGAGCAAGAGGGTCTCTGGGGACCAAGCTGTTTATTTTGGATTGTACAAATAAAGAAACACTGGTGATTTAATAGCAGGTGCTTCTCAGGGATATTTTGAGTGTCAGGCTCTGGCTGCATGTGTGTAGCTAGCATGTTGTGGCCAAGCATTTTCTAGCCCCTCATAATTCCTGAGCCTCACTGTGAATTGGTGTAAGTAGGAAAGCTGCTCATGGTGTGTGAACCTTGCTTGATGACTACACCACAAAATGCTGGAGGAAGTATAACAGAGTTGGGGGATGCTGCTGCTGCCCAAAGGAGCCACATTGGTGTGGCTGGCAGATGTCTCTTCCAAAGCTCCAGCCATTTCTTATCCCCCTCCAGAAAAGGCCCACATTTCTTACCTCCTGAAATCTGAGGGGAAAATATTTTTTGTACATGGAGTGCTGGTTGGGAATGCCAGAAATATGGATTGCTCAGATGCAAGCCTCTAGGCCTTTTTTCCTCCTGTTTAATGTAGTATGGGACTTGATTTCAAACAAACAAATAAACAAACCAAACCAAAACAAAATCTGACTTACATCAGAATGTTTGAAAGGGGAAACACATGGTAAATAAAGTTCAAATTACTTATTAATTTGATTTTTATGGGTGTCTTTTTTTCTGAATGAGACTTCCAGTACCCAAATCCTTTTAAGGCTGGAGAGTTGGTCCAAAGTGTGACGGGACTCTCCTATTCTTCATGACCTAAATCAGTGACCCAAAGCATAATATTTTTTCTCGAACCATCTGTTTTCTCTTCTTGCCAAAGGGATTTCACAATGCCTGATTGCTCTGAATAATTGTACATGTGCAGGAATATGACTTGCCACAGGGAGAAAAATTAACCGAAGAAGGACAGGTGGATGTTCTTGCATTTTCTGAAGAAACTACTACCCTTTAGAAGGAGAGGGTGAAGAACTGTGCAACTGAGTAATATTTTGTGCCCTCAATGAATTTTTTTAAGCTTACATATTTAGAAAGGGAACAAAACTGCACTTAGGGAGCTATCTGGGATAAACAGAGTAGGTACCAAGCTAGCCGGTGTTTTGACACCCCCTTTATCAAATGTCTCCATGACTTGGTTTGGAGCAGTGTGAAACACAGGAGTACAGATGTTGGGTGACTAATTCATGCTTCAGCTAAATTTCAATGACCGTGAATGCACATCTGCTTCAGCTTAGCCATCCACTGAATGGCCTGCAACAAGGTGCTCCTCTTTACAAACATCATGCTTGCATTTTTTTCACGTTGGGCTTGTAAGAGGTGACTACAGCTCACATTTGAGGAAGGAGAAGGTACCCAGGACTGTGATCAGGGGGACAATGAGTCTGGTAGTAAGAGCTTTTTTGTAGCATTAGAAGGATTCCCAATGCAAACAACTTTCTTTTAAATCTGTCTTCCTACAAGAGACTTGCTTTTTCTTGTTCAATTTATCTGTTCTTATCACTCAGCTCTCTGATTTACTCACTTCCTCCACTATGTATCTTTTTCTTTTAATTACAATACCAGGGAAGGGGGGGGATGGAGGCAGACCAACAGTTCCTGGTGAGAAGATGCCATTGATATGAAACTGTCCTGATAAATTCTCAGTATTACTCTTCCAGACCAATAATCCTACTACAGCATCCATAAATAAAAGCAAAAGGAGGAGAGGGCTTTGATCCACCATTACAGTGTCTCTTTGTGGAGCAGATCTCATAACGTGGCTGTGGGATGGTACCCACTGCTTCCTCCAGCCAATTATTCCCTCACACACAGCCCCGTCCCTGCACGATATCCCCCTGCCCTAACCTTTCATGGCTGAGCTGTGTTGTTTTTTTTCTCTCAGGGGTGTGGGATTTTTCTGAGGAAAATCACCTCAGCTTTTTGTATTTCCCAACTGAAGTCGAGGTATTGACGTGCTCGTTTTCCTCTCTTCATAGAAACATTTTAAAATACCATCTGATTAAATTAACTTGGATTGGAGAAGCGTGGTATAGCAAAGGCTCTCCTTGAGGAGAAAATACAGCTTTAATAACTAGGGATCTGGCTTTTATTGGCTAGTAAATTTGAGAATGTAGCACTGAGCATGCTCAGGGCTTTGTTGTTTTTTTTTTCACTTAGCATCTCTTGGTACTTAAAGGCATCTGTTCTGTCGGTTTATGCACTGTTAACTAACTGCAAACTTCTTTAACAGCTCCTCTACATTGCTGGAAAATCCTGAGGCAGGACAAGGGCAAGAACGGCTGTCATGCCTGATGACTGATGTTGTAAATGGAGTGAGAAAGGCCCTTGAAGGGGAAGCCGTCAAAGCTGACCTAGTGGGAAAAGAGCACAGGGATATGTTTCCTCTAGAAGGATGCCAAGAGTGCCAGGCTTCGATGCATATGGGGCTCTTTCCAGTTTTGGAAAGGTGCGAAGTGATGCACTGTGGAAGGAATGGCTCCAAAACCATTAATTACAGGCTGCCCTTCTGGTGCAGCTTATGACCAAGTTACTGCTAAGAGTAAGGTTTTGCCGGGGCTCAAGCTCATTTTGTGCAGATTTCCGATGTGGAGCAGATGCTTGGGAGGACTGTGAGCAAGAAAAGACTGTGAAATACATAGCTTACAGTGATTTAAAAAGTATAAAAATATTTTTTAAACATGATGAGAAGATAGTAGATTTCCCTGTCCTCTCCTGCTCTTACCCTGAATTCCAGTGAGTGAGTTAGTGCACTGTAATTTTGAAATGGAAAGCACTTCTGCCAGCTGTGAAGCAGAACGATGGGCTTTAATTTGATTAGAGGAACAAGGAAATGCAATTGAACAAATAGGTTTTCAACAAAGAGAAAGAAACATCACGGTAGCTAAAGGGAGTAGGTGCTAACTCACTGGTACCATCAGAATCCATCCTAGTTCAGATGACTGAACTAGAGGATTTCTACATGGAAAACATCACTAATCATAACAAAATGGGCTCATCAGCTGCATCCTCTTGAGTAACAGAATAACTTGATCATATCTTTGGAGAAGAAATGTTATCTCTGGTTGGCCTCACTTAATGCATCTTTCCTTTTTACCTCTTCAGGTTGAGGATGTTTGGGACCTGTCTGGTGGAAGCGGCCATGTCGCGAGTAACTCACGCACACTCCTTCCCAGTGAGCTTCCCTCTCCTGAGCCTTGTCCTGGTGCTGCTCTTCCATGCGGAGGGCACGCATGCGGAGAGCCCCAGTGAACTGCCCACCAACAACACCGAGGAGTGCGCTGGCTCCTACATCTGCAAAGAGGGTGTGATTTTACCAATATGGGAACCCCAGAACCCCTCGTTTGGGGACAAAATCGCTCGGGCAACGGTGTACTTTGTAGCAATGGTGTACATGTTCCTGGGAGTGTCCATCATAGCCGATCGCTTCATGTCCTCCATCGAAGTCATTACATCCCAAGAGCGGGAAATAACCATCAAGAAGCCCAACGGCGAGACCAGCAAAACCACTGTGAGGATCTGGAACGAGACCGTCTCCAACCTCACACTGATGGCCTTGGGCTCGTCTGCTCCGGAGATCCTCCTGTCTGTCATCGAGGTGTGCGGCCACGGCTTCACGGCGGGGGACTTGGGGCCGAGCACGATCGTGGGGAGTGCTGCCTTCAACATGTTTGTCATCATTGCAATCTGTGTCTACGTGGTGCCAGATGGAGAGATAAGGAAGATCAAGCACTTGCGGGTGTTTTTTGTTACGGCGGCCTGGAGCATCTTTGCCTACACTTGGCTTTACATTATTTTATCTGTGTCTTCTCCTGGGATTGTGGAGGTTTGGGAAGGCTTGCTCACCTTCTTCTTCTTCCCCATCTGTGTGGTGTTTGCCTGGATAGCTGACAGGAGGCTTTTATTTTACAAGTACGTCTACAAGAAATACCGAGCTGGCAAGCAGAGAGGGATGATCATCGAGCATGAGGGTGACCGGCCCTCCTCCAAGGCTGACATCGAGATGGACGGAAAGGTTGCTAATTCTCACGTGGAGAACTTTTTGGATGGGACACTGGTGCTGGAGGTGGATGAGAAAGACCAGGATGACGAGGAAGCCAGGAGGGAAATGGCTCGGATCCTGAAAGAGCTGAAACAAAAGCACCCAGACAAGGAAATTGAGCAGCTCATAGAGCTGGCCAACTACCAGGTCCTGAGCCAGCAGCAGAAGAGCAGGGCCTTCTACCGCATCCAGGCCACTCGGCTCATGACCGGTGCTGGCAACATCCTGAAGAGACACGCTGCAGACCAGGCCCGCAAAGCCGTCAGCATGCACGAGGTCAACAGCGAGGTGACCGAAAACGATCCCGTCAGCAAGCTCTACTTCGAGCAGGGCACCTACCAGTGCTTGGAGAACTGCGGCACCGTGGCGCTGACCATCGTCCGCCGGGGAGGAGACCTGACCAACACCGTGTACGTCGACTTCCGGACAGAGGACGGGACGGCCAACGCTGGCTCTGACTATGAGTTCACTGAAGGGACGGTGGTCTTCAAGCCTGGAGAGACCCAGAAGGAAATCCGTGTTGGCATAATCGACGACGACATATTTGAGGAGGATGAGAACTTCCTGGTCCATCTCAGCAACGTCCGTGTGAGCACTGAGGCCTCAGATGAGGGCGTTCTCGAGGCCAGTCGTGTCTCAACCCTTGCCTGCTTGGGGTCACCGTCTACTGCCACCGTCACCATTTTTGATGATGACCACGCCGGCATCTTCACCTTCGAGGAGCCAGTAACACACATCAGTGAAAGTGTAGGAACCATGGAAGTGAAAGTGTTGCGAACCTCTGGAGCACGAGGAAATGTTATTGTGCCCTACAAAACCATTGAAGGCACGGCCAAAGGTGGGGGAGAGGACTTTGAAGACACCTGCGGGGAGCTGGAGTTCCAGAATGACGAGATAGTGTAAGTTGAGGTTTTATTTGTTTCTTACAGTCTCTGTTTCTCCTGAAGCAAAATGCACTTAGCTCCCAGAGCTGCACTGGAGGTGTTTGGGTGCAAGTGCATTGCAATAGGCCATGAATGGCTTTGGGTACTTTGGGGAGCCTGAAACACTGTGTCCCTGCCTTGCCAGCCATCTGGAGAGTGATGCCTGGTCAGGGGCACTCCAGCCTTCCAGCAGCAGGGAGGTGGAGCTGATCTGGGAGCTGTACCCATGTGCTGAGCAGATCTCTACAGCCTCAGCTCTGCAGTGGAGCAGAGAACAAAACTGAGGTGGCTGTGACGACACAGGTGTGAGGGCGTGTCCTGCAAAGAGCTTAAACTGAATGCGTGAATTGTGGTACCTGCTTCCTCTTTCCTGCTCAGATCATCCAGACTGGGTCACCACCTGTCCCACTGACACTCTGCTCAGGGCTTTGGTGGAGGTCGTTTCACCTCCTCCTATTCTAAAGGGTGTACGCCTGGGTCACTGTCACACGTCTTGAAAGAGTGTTGTCATGCAGGGAAGCCTCATGGTTAGGATGTAACTGCAGCCACATTCAGCTGCTTGCAAGTAAAAAAAGGAGGCTTAAAGTTGTTGGAAGATACTCCTGAGTGTTGCTATTTGGATGGTGGGGAAATTATTAGTGCTGTAGCCTTATTACATTATGTGGAGAACATAAATTTGCTCAGTAAATCATGGTAGAAAACAACTATCATTGGGTATGTCACGAAGACATTTCCTTGCCCAGCTGGTGCTCAGGGAGGAGTAAGGGTTGGGAGCTGTGTTGTTCCAGCCTGAGGCTCTTCCTACAGTGAACCCTGTGTTTGCAGCCAACAGGGACTAAGTTCTGTAGCACGAAAACACTGCATAGGACTGAAAGAAGTAACTGATAAAGGGCACTGCTGTGTCAAGGGAGAGCTAAATTTTGGCTTGGGTGTTGTTTATTGTGCTAGTGGTCTCCTAGGAGCTGAGACAAACCGTGGCGAGTGCCCAGAGTGATCTTTGTGTTCTGTCACCTGTAACTGCTGCGCCTGCACAGGGAGAATGAAACTTCTTCATAAAACTTCTTGAAGTGGATGGGGTGGAAAAAAAGATGATTTGTAGTTCTCAGGCAGGATTCATACCAGTTGGGATTTAGACTTCCCAGGAAAAACTGAGCAAAAACGTCACAGCTCTACAATGTGGAGGTCACAACAGGCATGCTGCTCACACAAGGTTCAAGAGCACATGGCTCTTGACTCTTGAATGATAAATGTAGTAGAGAGGAATGCAGTTATTCGAATTTTTTTTCTATCATTTTGGGAGAAGCAGGGAGTTGTCTGCAGAGATGCAATGAACTAGGCTATAAGGATCTCTCCCAAAGGCTCTTTGCATTTTATCCAGGTCACTCAGCACCAGCAAAACTGGGCTAGTGGCAGTTAGACTTTAACTAACTTTTGTTCCCCGCTCCCAAGGGATGTGGCATGTTTACATGACAGGCCAAACACACAGGCTCTGCAATGGCACCCAGAGTGGCTTGCATTACACCTTGCCCTGGATCCATCACTATGGCCAGGATCTCTGGGCTGCCCTTCATCCAAGACCTGGATGAACCTCTTGGTGCTTGGGCTGTGATGAGTCTGTGTTCTCTGGTGGTCCACTGCTGATTTTTGCCAACAGCCCAGTAACCAAGGGGTGTGCTGGAAGGAAGCTGACCACATCCTGTGGAATCTGTGCTGGTGTGCCCTCACCAGGGCTGCAAGCCTCCTTCCTCTTCTTACTGGTTGCCAGAATGTGCACAGCAAGCAAGAAACAGGGGAAAGCAGATTTCTTAGAAACCCGAGCCTGCTTTTCTGTGCAGATGCCATTGTATCTCTGTTGTCTTTAAATTATCTCTCCCAGGAATCTCAGTGAGTGATGGTACCTCAGAAGTGTCCACAGCCTGGGGCCTGGGTGTGAGGAGGTGTTGATTGCAGGGACAGATGTTGACCAAAGAGCTTTCTCCATTCAGGTGGGAGAGGACATTGACAGAATGAAGTCCGTGGTACATATTCCAATCTACCCATGTTCCTGAAAGGCAGTAGGTATTAATCTAAAACTTAGCTGCTACAGTCCATGTTCAGGTGCTGGGTAATACAATCTGACTGGCAGAAGATTTCCTGCAGGTCCGTGTTTTGCCTGGACACGAGTTTAGGACAACCCTGCAGCACAGAGGCAGAGTGTTCCTGACACTGAGCTGCTGCTCACAGGCATCCTCCCTCGGAAGAATTTGCTCAATAAAGAAGATATATTGCACAATACGTGAATTATGGCGCTAAAGACTTTTTGCTCTGTCATTGCTTGATAGTGCTGCACTTCAGTTAAGCCACGGTTATGTAGAATGGTGCAATTCCCTAGCACACTGGACTCAATCAAGTTCTAAAATTCCAGGTTTTCCCATGCTCTGATGGCCAAGAGGTGTCTTTGCTGCCCTTTCTAAAGGTCTTTAGTGCCTCTTCAGTGCTGCCATTCAAGTCTGAATGAATCGGTTTGATGAAAGTGAGTAAGATGTGTTTTTCTGGGGCAGTAATAACAAAGGTAGGGCAGTACTGGGAGACATGAAGATGAAAGAAAAGCATGCACAAGCCTCTATTATTAGAGAGCTGTCTTGCTGGTAAGTCCCAGTAAAATTAGAAAGCGCTGGGAGGGCCCTGATCTTCTGGAGACCTTCCTCTGGTTCCCAAAAGACCTAATTACGTAATATGTTGTTTGTTTGTCCAGAGAGACTTTCCCATTTTGCAATCTGTTGATGTCCCCCCTTCCCAGAATACACAAAATAGCAGTTTAACTGCTGAAGCCAAGCTACTCCTGTGCATTTAAACAAACATCTCACTCTGATTCTACGAAAATAAAAAAAAAAAGATGTGTAATGGAGAAGATGCTGGTCCTCCTGTGGAACATTTAACCCAGCACTGCCTCTCAGAGTGGTGCTTTTCTGCTCCTTGTTCCTGGAGCACAGCTTGTGTGTTCAATGGATGCATGTTAGCGAGGTGAAAGAAACAGCTTTGAAATGGGGTTTGCACGACACGTGGTTCCAAGCTTTGTGGGAAAAGGTGTCAGGCTGGGGTCTCAGCAAGGTCAGTCCCAGTGATGCTGCACAGGTAGCTGGGGCTCTGAGACATCGGCTGGGATTTGAAATGTAAGAGAGCCTTCCCTCTGGGCCCACCCTCAACAAGGTGGCTCCAGCCTTGTCTTGCATCTCCATAAATGATTAAAGCTTTCTGCATGAGAACGTGGAGAAGATGTGCATTGTAGGCCCTTCCTGCCGCCCTGTCTACCACAGCTATTGTGATCATAGGAGAGGTCACTGGTTCATCCAGCCAGTGTATTTTTATCTCCTGACTGAATGCTAAATAATTCAAAAGAAGTCCAGCTTCCTATATTAGAGGAGGAAGCAATCGTTCCCTCGGTTGATATCCCATCAGCTCTTCTCCTTTTTATCTTGAAGCATCAGGAGGAGCACTTCTTCCAGATGTGACTACAAAGCTCTTTGAAAACACTGTGTTTTTTCACGTTCAAAAAATATCGTTTTTCTAGGGATAACTTCGCAACTGGAGATCTGTTACAATCTGCGCTCCAGATGTCTGCACACACACCCCAAAAGAAAGGATTTTACTGCATCAGTGTCAGTGAGGAAGATGGTACATATGGACAACCAATTAAACTCATATTTCACCTTTGCAGTCACACCTGTAAACGCTTGGAAAATCTTATGTCAAATGATCTTGCTGTTCATAATATACAGTTTAGTTATTTTTATAAAACATGTTTGCTGCAGATTCGGGAAATGACACTGTTTGCCCACTGAATTTGACTTGTCCAGGTCAGTTTTGGTATTTCTCTGGAAGCATAAATTTAGGAGCTGAATACTAAGAGAGACACAAACATCAGCTATATCCTCTGATTTTTTTATAATTTTTTTTTTTTTTTTAGAGGAGACAAAGTAGTTCTACTTAACACAAACACAGAGGNTTTTGGGAAACTGTCCCCAGAAACCACATAGGCTCCCTCCCAAGAGCCCTTTAAAAATGTCAATGTCAGTAAATATAGATGGTAGCAGGAGGGGAACCAAGGGGTACTTCTTTTTTAAGGGCCCCTTTTCTTTTCCAGAAAGAAGTTGGGTCATGTATTTCTAAAGAAACAGCAAAAATAATATCCTGGCTCAGCCCTGGAACCCTTCAGTTTTTCATCTGTGGCCTGCAGCTTCAGAGAAATAAAGTAAAGCCTCCAGCATGAGCAGCCTTGCAGTAGGATGCAGTTGAAGAGCAGGATGTCTTCTGATGTGGCAGAGAGAATGCTGTAAACCAGCTGGAGGGGAAGCAAAAAAAACATTCCCTTTTTCAGGTTTCACCTGAAAGAATATTGGGTACATTCTCTTTCTCTCTGTGGTCCCACTTTGTTCAGCTGGGCCACTGTGCAACCCCTGACTCAACAGCTCCAGCTTGGACAGGGTTAATGCCTGGCAGCACAGTGTGAGATATCAAAGGAGACCAAACAAAGACTAAACTCTTGCTTGGCCTCCTTCCAGAGCCCAGCGTGGGGTTTGCAGAGTATTCTCACCTCCCCACTGGAAGTCTTGCCTGGCCCAGTGGGATTTGCAGGGGGTACAGATATGGCCAGCTGGACCTAGGGCTTGGATCCTTGGCAAGCACCCAGTGTTCCTGGTCCATCCAGTGCAGATCCCTCTTCTGGGAGGTGGCCCTGGCCGAGTCCCACAGCAGGGGTCTGAGCCAGGTTTGTTGCACCACACTGGGGCATGGATGGGGCCTGTTTCCCTTTTGAGGAGGAGAAGTTCTCTGGGCCTGAAATGTATCATTTCTTTGGTTCCTGAAGGCCAAAAGCTGGTTGTTGCCTCTTCAGAGGGGAAGATACAGCTCCAACAGGGTCAGCTGTCTTCTGTTTTTCTCCTCTTCATTCAAACAATGTTTAGTTGTTGTCTCCCAGGCACGGGCATCTCTCTTAAACTGCTGTGCTCTTGCCTCAGCTGTGTGGTCAATCATGTCTCTGCTAGGAGACAGCAAGGGAATAAGGCCACGGAATGTCCACAGACCTTCCCCTTTGTGCTGTGCCCAGGACATGGCAGGTACTGAAAAACTCATTCCCAAGTGTCAGGTCTCAAGCCCCTGAAGGGCAAACTCACAGCTGTGTCTCTGAGTGTCCCATGACTTCATTTGCTCCCCAGGGTGAAGCCACTGAGAATGCCCCTGTGGCACATCATCGTGGTGTTGTGGGACAAGTCCTGCCCGTGGCTCCCTCAGGGAGGGTGAGCACGGGAGGCAGACTGTGCCATTTGCCCAAATAAGTCAGGAAATCCAGGAACTTGATTGCATGATGTGTCCTGTGGAGGGGATTAGGCAGTGAAGTCGTGTTATTGGACAAAGCAAGTTGTGCCAGCACATCACTGGGGGTGAGTGGCGGGGGGAGAAGGGTGAGGACAAGAGTTAGCTGAAGAACTGACACAGTTTTTGTCCTTGAAAAACCAATGTTTCCTTATTTGTAATGAACTGTTGTTGGCAATTTACTGCTGCCAGCTGCATCTCTGTGGTTGATTAAGGGAGCTTGGATCTTAAATATGTAATAACTCCCTGAAAGCCATTGGGAGGTAGTTATTAGCTTCATCAGGGCCTGTGTACACATCCGCTGTGCTCCTTTATGAAAAGGCTACCTATTAAATTCATTGTTGTGATTCACAAAATGCAGGATCTAGGCTTGTTTTGAGAAATTAAAACGACGGCTCTAGCAAGGCGTGTTGGTGCAGGAAAGTTATCTTAGAGTGAAGCCCTTCTCCACAGCTCCCTGATGGGGAGACAAGAATAGTGTGTAGAAGTCCTATCCCCTTTTGCAGACCCTCGATTCCCTGGCACGTGCTTGAGCACCGCTGGGAGCAGCATTGGCACCAGCAGGTCTTTACAACAGAGCAAGCAATCTGTCCCTCTCCCAGCTGTGCACACGGGATCCATGGCTGTGGCAAATCCTCGATCAGGGAGAGGCAATTAATTCGCACACGGGATCCCAGTGCAATTGGAGTTCAAGTTGGGCATTTGCCTTGGGAGTAGACTTCTTTCCTCTGACACTTCACCCTTGAACTCAGGGTTTGAACTCAGTGGATGGCACTCAGTGTTCTCCCAGTAGCAGGGCTGAATCCGTGGGCTCAAAATGGGAGTGACAGAACAAAAAGCAGATGTCTGACCACAGCCAGCATCCAAACATCTGTACAGATGAGCAGAGAAACATCTGCTGCCATCCAAGGCCAAAGAGAGAGGAGAAGCTGGACCTGGCAGACTGAGTCAGAAGCAGCCCTTCCTCAGAAGGAGAGGCTGAGCCTGGAGGCATCATCCCGCATGCTGCAGGCGAATGAAAGTGATCAGGCAGCTCTTTACTCTCAGGGGGATGTGATGTTGCCCTGCCCTTGTCAGATGCATGGTCTTCCGTGTCTGGATCTGGTTTCTGTGTGTCTCCACTGGCTCTGCTCATACTAGGGACAAAATCATGTGTCCATTAGCGAGGACATGCACGTCACTGCCATGCAAGGGGAAAGTGATATATCCTGTGCCTCGTCTCTGCTCCTTCCCCTGTTCTCCAGCACCACAGGGGAACTGTTTTAGCTTACCCTTCACAGTCTGGTCTTGGAGAACTACCTGTATTTTCCCAGTACTCTTAGATGAGGAACTTTGGTTAACAGCCTCTCACAGCCACGGTGTTTGCCGTGGTGTGTGCACGGCCTCACTGCGCTGGTACTATGGGATACGGCCTCCTCCTTGCAGTCCTGAGCATGGCTGGAGTGAGGGTCGGTCCTCTCCGAGTCATAAACGCCAGTTAGCCTGAGGACATCTTGGGAGATATCACAAACTCTGCTAATAAAGTTTCTGACAATGACATTAGAGGCACTGTGCTGGTTTCCAAGAATGGCAATGCTGGATCCTGGGTGACAACAAATAGTAACAGCATTCTCTGTTTTAAAAATATCTTAGTGTAAGAGAGAAAATATTCCCACTGCTGTGTAAGTAAGAGGGTGACCAGCGTGAGCCTCCTCTGCCCAGTCCCTATATGGCTCCATTTCCATAGTGTCTGGACTGCTTCCTACATAATCAAAGTAACAATCAAATGTGTCTGGCAGTGAGAAACAAAGCAGAAACAAAGAATGGGGGACACGGCTGGATCTCTGTGAACTGTGTGCTGGAAGGAGAGAGATGGAACGGATGGCATATGCCTGCTCTCTCAGAGCAAAGTTCTTTCCAGGGAAAAGTCCCCTGAGGACAGATGGCTGGGGTCAGGGATAGGGCCCAGCTGAGTGGAGTGCAGTGCAGAGCAGAGATATTACCTTTGAATATTTTCAAGGGATGGTTTAAATCTTATGGCATTGTTATGAGGAAGCTTCTTCGGAGGGCCTGAGTGATTCCTCTGGTTATCTGCTCCCATTGAAACACTGATGTGTGATAGTCGCACACTGTGCTATTTTGGGGTCATGCAACATGGCTCTAATTCAACCACAAGCCCAGTACACCCTGCAGGAGCCCCTTGTCCCAAGGGCCAGATGCACTGTCACCAGGTGGCAAAGCTGTTGTCTCACTGGCTGGGACACAAGAAGGACATGAGGACAAAAAAAGGATTGATTTGCTCAGAGTTCTTTTCCAAACTTGGTTGGTTGCTTCCTAGTAAGAAACTCATTTTGAGACATGCTTGCATGCTCCTGGTTAATTTGTCAGTACACGTAGCCTTAAAGAGCAAAATAATTATACATGTGGTTTTGCAAACAATTTGGAGTAGAAATCTATGGATCCATGAGCACTCAGCAAACCCCAAAACTGCCAAGCAGGCTTTCAGCATCCCCCTTGCCTGGCCTTCTCCCTGGCACTTGCTCTGTATGCTCATGTGGCCATGGCCCATGCCATCCTCTGCCCCAAAACCTCCCCCGTGCATCCTGAGCACCAGTGCTGTGACAGATGACTTATTCTGGCATGCCTTTGGATAAGGGCAGGCAACGCTCCTGTCTGGAGACGATGGACGTTGTGCTCTGAGGAGCTGCGTGTCCTCGGCCACAGCGCTCCCTCCGGCCTCGGCGGCGCAGCCCGGGCTCTGCTGTCCTCACGCTGCACAGCTCTCACAGAAATTCACAGCCCTGTCACAGCGTGTAAGGCAGAAAAAAAAGCCAGTTCTGCAGGGAGTCTGGAATGAATTGAGCTGCAGAGAGCAGGGCAGAGACGCCCTGGTTTCATTGAGAAGAGGAGGCTTGATCTGAAATAAAACCTGTTACTTTGGCTCGGGCAGGTAGGGAGCAGGTTTTACCTGGCACCAGAGTCTGCACAGGAGCCAAGTATTTTCTTGGTCCAGTAGATTTCCATTCACACTTTAGGTTTGGTTATTGAAATTTATTTTCCTCCTTAGTGACTGGGTATGTGGCAGGATGTAAGGGAATAAGATATCACCCCTACACAGGGCAAAAAAACCAGAAACATAGTCCATATCAATGTCCCCGGCACACATCATCCTGGGAATAGGGAAGGAAGTGTAGCAGGAGATTTACCTGACTCATGATCTCTCTGGTGACCTGGAACTCAGAAAGACTTGTACAAAAACCTGAAAATGGGTCAGTTTAGTAGGGAGGATTGTAACAGAGAAGTGTGGGAGGGTTGGGTCAGAATCAGGCTGAGCATGAACTGGACAAGAATTAGATGGGAAGGAGATATTCTGGACATTCATGCCTTAGCAATGCAGAGGAAAAAGGGGAAGGGAGCTGGAGAACAGATTCTGCCAAGAAGCAGGTCCCTCTGTGATGTCTGTGACCATGACGCCTGCAGGTGCAGGACAGAAATGCCTGTCCTCGGACCAGAAGGCACATGGAAATCTAGCCTCGTGCATGGGGGGCTCTTAGCAGTCCCTCTGGAAGGTTTCCTGGGCAATGGGTGACATGTGAAGGCAAGCTCAGAAGTTGCCTTCAAAAGCAGCTCAGCCAGATTAGGTCTGCTTTTGTACCTAAAAGAGCCCAGAATAAATCAACACGTTATTTGTAACTACCTCAAAGATAACAAGGAGATGAATAACAGCCAGCATATATTTGTCACGAACAAATCTTATCAAGCCAACCTAATTTCCTTTTATGCCAGCCTTTTGGGTAAGGGAGAAGCGGTGTTGTCATATCACTGAGCTTCAGAAGGGCTTTTAATGTTGTCTTGTTTAGCACTGTCATAAGCCAGCCCTGGCTAAATGGGCCACTGGGGTGATGGGGTCTAATCTGTCTGGCAAGAGAAATGTGTCACTGGATGGGGGTGAAAAGGTGTTCAGTAGGTGCTTGTCCTGAAATGGAGCTTGTTGGGCATGGGAAAGAGAAAACTGGTGTTTTAGCTTGCAGATAGAAAGAGAATAGAGCCTGAAAGCGCTATCAGAGGTAGGATGGGGATTTACAGAGATGTGAGCTAGCCTGAATAGAAGCAAGACACTGTAAAATGCCTGTGTAAGGATAGTCATAAACCCAAATTCAAGTGGGAGGGGAGCAACCAAGTCAGGGGGTGCCATTATGACCTGGCAGCCAAATCTGAGCTCACAACACTGTGCTCTTGCCGTGAATGAGACAGATGCCATCCTGAAGATATTCAAGAGGAGGGTAACCCTCCTCGTGCTCTCTCCTGGGGGAGTGGGTGGCCTCTGTCAACAGCAGAAAACAGCTTGGAAGGCACTGCCCAAAAACTCACTGAAGGTATCACGTGTATTGTCTCTTTTAATACACACTGGATCGGACAAGGCCTTGGGAACTCCTTCTCTCCTCTTGCTATGTGCTAGCCAGGCAAAAGTGTTCACTGTGTGAGCTGCACTTCATCCAGGTGGCCCCTCGTCCTGCAGGGGCTGCTGCCACAAACCTGTGATGGGATAACACACAAAGCAACCTACAGATGGAGCAGGAAGATCAAATGCACACGTGGAACCTCCCAGCCTCCCTGTGGCCACCCACTCTGGGCTCCTTGCTCTCAAGGGATATCTGGGGCAGGGGCAGTGCCGCCGTCTGTCTCCTTCGCTAATAATTAGATGCAATCCAAGCTTCCCTGCAGGAGAGCCCTGTCCCCGTGGGGGAAGAAGCAAGGCTGCACAGATTAAGGAAGCTAATTAGAGGGGAAGAGAGCATTGGTACTGAAGGCCCAACAGTAAACTTTGAAATCTAGATAAGGAAGCAGTGTTTAATTATATACAATTAAAACACAGTACCTCAGCCCCCCGAGAACTGGCAGTCCTGGAAAGCCCTCTCAAAGGTGCTGATGAACAGATCTGAAGGCAGCAGTAGGCTAGGGGCTATGCTTATCAAACTTTACCTGGGAAAGCACCTGAAGAGAAGAGCTAGGAAAATTCCCTTGGACCACCACCTCCTAATTCCTGCACAATGTCCTCCCTCTCCTAGAGCAGGTAATGGGAACACAGTTCTTGGGAACAGAACAGGAGATTGCTCTGCTCTTACATGAAGCTGGGCAGGACCATTGCAGGCACCTATGCAAGGAAAGGCAAACCTGAGACTGTAGGGGAAGTCAGGGAGGGCTGTAAATACTTGGTCTGAGAAATTACCTTTGTGCCCTTTCCTCCCAGCATGCAGGAGGAAAATCTCCTGCCCCTGTGCCTGCCAGCCAGGAGTATCCTAGAATCTCCAGGGAGCACCATGCCAATGTTCCCCTCTGCTCCACAAATCCTACAAAGTTATCTTATTTTCCTACAAGATTCCTCTGGCCACTAAAGCAGCTACTTCCTTGGCTGCATCACGTATACAGTCCCTGACTTGTGATCCTTTCACCTGTCCTCTTCAAGCCAGGAGGGCAGTTTGGTTTGCCTGTAGAGTGCCTGCCTTGTGCTCAAACATTCCCTGTTCAGCTGTGCCGGCAGAGCCAGCAAGCTTCCTGGACTGCAGCAGCAGCTCTCATGCCATAGCTGCTGCTGGGTGTTAATGCAGAATCACAACGAGGGAAAGCTTGCATGGATTCATGTCATCTGACAGATTAGAACTGCAGAACCAGCCTCAAGTTATCCAAAATTCCTCTTCCTCAGCATCTTCAAACCCTTAAGGAAGGCTTTTAGTTCAGCCTCAGCTGCCAAAGGAAGTAGCTGCTGTTTTAATTTGTAAATATAAAGTGCCAGAGGGCTTCTACCTTCTGAAAGCAGTATCTTTGAAAAGCACAGGTGAAAGGCTAGGGCTCCTTTTCCTTTCTTTGAAAAGCACAGGTGAAAGGCTAGGGCTCCTTTTCTGCATCCTTGTCACCTGTTCTTGTTGAGGAGCACACCTAGTGCAGGTCTCTCGTCGTGCAGCTGCAGTGAGAGCTGCAGGTCGTGCCCAGGGTGGGGGAAATCACTGGAACTTCAGGCAGGGGCCTGTGGCCTGGCACCAATCCTTTGTCTGACAAGGGGGACAGGGACCTGCAGCCCTGGCTGGGGGTGGCCAGTCCCCTGGAGACTCTGTAGAACCCAAATAAACAAGCAGAAGACCCCAAACAGGCATCAAGTGTAAGGGGCATAAAGAACACGAGGGGAATGGGTGCACAGAGTGCAAGGGTGCAGAAGCCCAGGGATTCCCTCACTGACGCTGGAGGCATTAACTCAGGCCATTAGTGTGACTGCACCTCGATTAAATTACTTGAAAGAACCAGACATCTGCAGGAAACATGGGGCTGAGCTGGTGAGAGAATCTTGTTGGACTGGGGAGTGTGGGGTGTGGTGGGAACTGAGCTGGGCTCTTGGGGGTTCACTGGAGCCTCCTGCTGCCAAGGGGCTTTGGTGCCAGCAGGGAAAGTCTTGGGTGGTTCAGTTGTGACTCCCAGAGTGGCTCCTGAATGGTCAGACTGCAAAGATTCCTTAACAATCTTTTGCCTGGCCTTTGCCCCCACGCTTTGCTTGTGAAGAACCTTTCTCCTTTCAATGTGCAAAGCCCATGAGTCACATCTGTGGTGTTGTCACAAACAGCTTCCTTCCCTGGTGATACAGCTGCTCAAAATGGTACGAGACCTGAAAGTGATGCCAGTGCCACTGAGGTTCATTTTATTTGTCTGAGCCTTTCTGGTGATGTTTTCCTCTACTGTGCCAAGAGCTAAAACCTCAGGGCATCCTTCACTCCTTGTGCTTTAGGGGAAAATTAAATTTCTTGTTGAATCTCAGGGCTCCAGGAGCTATAGTCTTAAGAAAAATGCTGACTAATATCTGGTGCGCCCTGTCTGGTCCTTGGTGTGCCAGGGAAGAAGTTGCCATGTTTTGGGAGAAGAATTGCTCTCAATTGCCAGTCCTCTAGAGCTGGAAGGAAAGGTGGAAGGCTTAAGTTGTTTCTCAGTTCAAGCATTCCTACATTAGTATGAATGAGCATGTTGGTGTCTTGCAAATACACACACAGATTTCCACAAAACACTTGCTAATGAACCAAACCAGCAGTCTGTCCTTTCAGTGATTTGTGGGGAGTCGATAAAAGACTCAACCTGGGGAGCTCATTACCCTGCTGAAGGAGTGCATTTTTAGGGGAGATGCTGGGAAGCTGTTAGCTGCCAGCTGTGAGGCAGAGCCAGAGGCTTGGCAGGGCTGGGAGGAAGCCTGGGAGAGGAGACGTCCATTGCCTTTGTGGGCACGGGCACAGGGCTCACTCACAATGAGAATAATTTCTCTTTCTGCATTTGTGAGGAACAAGAGGGGCTGATTTCCACCCCAATCACTGTAGTCTCAGGGCCAGGCACGCTGATATTGTGCTGGGGTCTCGGGTTTCTGGTGTGAAACAGAGAAGAGCAGAGTCAGCACCAGTGACAAGGGAGAGCCACAGCAACCTACTGAACCACACTCACGGTACAAACCAGAGATCTTCTGGAAAACGCAGTCACACTCCCGGGGCTTAACGAACAGGCACTTAATCCTGCACATCAGAGGGAGTGTGGCACTGCTCAGCCACTGCTCTGCCTCACGGGCACAGTTCATTTGTCACCTGCAGCTCTTGCACAGCTCAGCCAACTAATCCACTCCATCGCCCTTTCCTCTGGGTGTGAGGAGATGGGCTCTCTTCAGGCAGCAGCTGCAGCCACCTCCAAAAGGGACGCAAATACATCAAGGTGCACATATACCTGAGGGCTGCACCTGCCTGTGCCTCTGCAATTAGAGTAGGTGAAAGGATAACCAGGGAAATGCATTGTGGGGATGTGGTGGGGTAAGATATAATATGGATAGTTGGAAAAGGAGTGGAAGGAAAAAGTGAAAGAGGGGCCAAAATCGCAATGGTTTGTGTGAATGCCTCCTCTTAGCTGCTGCAGAGCACTTGAGACCTGCAAAGTGTTTGGGTCCTCCTTAGAGCCTCCCATCCCATCAAACCTTAGAGCAGGGTTGTGCTGCTCAGGTTTGCAGCAGGTACTTTGAAAAAGCTATCAAGTTTCATGTTCGGTGTGTTTGCAGGAGAGCCCTGGCTTGGCATTAGGCATCAATGGTAAAAGCAATGAGGAAAAGAGAATACTTCTAGCCTTGCCAAGAAAAATCACTTGTCTGGGAAAGGAAGAACTAAATTGATCTGAATTTTCCTGCTATTCATCAGCGTTCTGGTGCCAAGGCAGTGCATGTGAGAGAGGAAAGAAAAAGGATAAGATGAAGAGATCCATATTTAATATTGTGTTAAACTCTTCCCTCCCAGCTAGAGCAGAAGCTTAAAATTCCTCTCCTGTACATGAGGGAAAATGTACTGATCTTTGTGAGTGTTGTTATTTAGGGAAAAAAGATTTACCTTTCAGGAAATCTGCAACCTGAATAAACCAATTTGGAAGTCTAAAGAAATTAATTGAAGTTGGGGCTTGTCAGGTTGTTTGTTGGATTTATTTTTTTAGTTTTTTCTTGCTTCACAGAAGATTCATTTTGCATTTTGAACCAAACTTTCCTTCATTGACTCTGGAAAATTAAGCAGGGGGGATGCATTTCAGGCCAAGTGTTTTGAGAAACCCTGCTAACACCAACTGTGACAGAAGGTGAAGCAACAACACTTCAGCACCTCAACTTCTCCATGAAAGCCCATACATTGGGAAGGTATATATTGTCAGGCAGCTTGTGCAACAGCTCTTTGCAAGTAAAGATTTGCTTCTAGCACCCCAGTTATGAGATGGAAAATCCTGCAATGGAGCAGGTGGAAGTGGCAAAGCCACGTGCCGGTTTTGGACCTAGAGCTCAATTTGATGGTGACCTCCCCCAACCCCCATGGGGAGTGGGGAGCAGAGCCTGCCCTCCAGTCCTGGCTGCATGCAGTGCCCTTTGCTTTGTGGCATAAGTTTTATTAATTCATTTCTTTCTGAGCTTAGACACATGAACTAATTAGAGGAGAACTGGTGAGTTCAGCTAACGCATTTGAACACGGGTAGCTTTAGGCTTGCATTTGGGTCATTAAAAATGAAGTAAAATGATGTTCTCTTTGCACCAGCTATTGTGAGCGGGGGCCTTGATTTGGCAGCAGTTATCTCCCCAACACCACTGCACTAATGACTTCCAGCACAGAAAGAGCAGTGCATCATTAACGCAACAGGGCGGTGGGAATCTGCTCTAGGCAAAGCAGGATCTGGGACAGAGCAGTTCGTGTCACACCTGTAACAAAGCTGGGACTAACTGGCTAAGTTTAAACCCTTAGGAGGCTGGAAGGCACCGTAAGGAGAAGCTCTTTCTGTGGGCATGCTGCAGTGGGACTGAAGTGGGTTTTCATGAGGACTGCTTCTGCCTGCTGGGGTGTCCAAGCAGCCTGGGTGACCTTGATACATGAGCAAGGTTTTCTTCACTGCTCTGTGGGATGTCTCTGCTGGCTGCAGGCAGGTTTTGGTTGAGATGGAGGCCATCAGTTTATAACATAAAAGGCTGTAGAGAAAGGCTTCATCTCAAATTGGTCTAAACTACAAACACAACAGAGCTACGTATGGCAAAGCTGCTGGGCATGGCCTGTAAAGACCATTTGGCTGTGGGACAGAGGTTGTATATGTTTGTTGGTTGTCATTCCTACAACAGCAGAAACTTAGGAAATGTTAGATTGAGGATTTCCCCCACAAGTACCTTGTGGATTTTTCTCCTTTCAGTAAAAGTGTGGAAAACTGGAAACTCCACAGAAGCATAGGAGGAGGAGAAACCATACAGATTTAGAGGTGTTGTTGGCTTGTATTTTAGAGTAAACATCTGGTACAAAAGAAAACGTCGCTTTTGCCTACTTCAGTCCCTGATGACAGAAACCTGCATTGCAACACTAACAATGAGTGGCCTGCAGAGATTTACAATGCTGGGAGGGCCCTGGGCCATCGTCCTGCTGTGGGAGTGCAGTCACACTGCTCCAGGTTCCACTGAGAGGGAGGTGGAGGTTTGCTTGCGTGCTGTGACGGTGGAAACGGTTCACATTTCTTGAGCTGTGGAACAAAATTACCTTCAATTTCTTCCTCAGTCGCTCTGTGCCTTGTAGCAACCCTCTCCAGAGGTGGTTGCAATGCAGGCATAAATAAAATTTGGCATGCACTGGGACTACACATACCTGGAGCCATAACTTAATGAGTTAAATCAGAGCTTTTATTATCTAATTTCTCATTGTCATCCAGTTTCTTGCATCTCTGTAGATAATTGATGTGGAGAATAGTTCTTGCCTTCTGGAAACTGGCTGCCTTTTGAAATGCTCCCATCAGAGATGCTTTCTTCAGGCTTGTACTTCTTTCTTCTCATTATCCTGTTAATAGGCCTGACTCTGCCAAGAGGAGGAAGGGGAATGCATTGGCAGGGTGCACGAGGCCGGTGTGCCTTTGCCTTGGAGATGTGGGCACTGAGGCCTGGGGAGCAGCTCCTGCCAGGTGAAGAGAGGATAATTCCTCTTTCTGACAGAGGACCTGTAAGGGTGGCTGCAGCCTGGTAGAGGGAAGCCAGCTGAGCCACAACTGGGGCTGAAAATGCCTTGGAGCAGGAGGGCTAATCCCCTGGCCACTGCTCGTGTTGGGAGGCTCCACGGCTGCTCTTTCAGCAAACGAGCTCCTTTCAAATCTCAAAAACCCCAGCTGCAAAGGCAGTGCACCTTTGAAGTCTAGAGGAGTATAAAAGACTGCAGATAAACCTGAAGAGTTTTCCCCAGTAGCTAAATCCCTGGGTTATAGCTGTTGAGATAGTTGAGAGAAGATCCAACAAATATTTGTAACCGATTTCTACCGAGGACGCCACATCTTCACAGGAAAGAGTGAAGACGGCTGCTCCTGCAGCTGGGGAGGGTGAGCCTGCATGCAAATATCGCTGTGCTCTTTTGGGGACAGCTCCTTTTCCTTTCCAGCCTTGTGCCTGGGCATATCTGGCAGATGTGCCTTTCTTTTCAGATTTGTCCTTCCACGTTCCCTGTGCAGCGTTGGAGCACCACGTGTTCGGCTGTGGCACGCAAGGCAGGGAGCAGTGTGCACAGGGGGACAGAGGCACGTGGAATGAGGGTTGGCAGCCAAGGGGCTCTCACATAGGGCAGCAGGCATCAAGGTCTCTCCTCACTACCCCTAATCCTCCTCTGAGGTAGGAAAACCCCTTCTTCCCACAGACACATCTTTCATCATAGTGCCCCCCTTTCAAGCTCAGCCTTCCCTCTGTCCTGCCATTCCAGTTTCCTCTGCTCGTCTGCTGTGTGATGATCTCAGGGTTAGCGGATGTGTGCCCTGCCTCAGACCATGGGTCATCCTGCCTTAAAATGTGCTGTGAGTACCTATGCAGGTGAAATGCTGCTCCTGGCCTGGCCTTGCAGGCTCGCTGCAGACAGGACTGGTGTCTGTCAGGCCTAGTCCTCAGATGTCACAAATGAGTAAATGAGCTGTGTTTTACTGGAACAGAAATCAGGATACCCCGGTGCCCTGTGGGCGCGTGCCCCGGGCTGCAGGGGGATGTGCGCTGGTGCATGTGTGTCCAGCCCGGTGCTGCCTGCAGGATGAACTCCTGCTGGGAATGCACCAGCACTGCTTAGATTTGCCCAGCGGTGCCCTCTGATGCAGCCCACGCACTAACAACTAGCACAAATAATAATTACCAGCAAAACCCCCCTGTTGGGGGGAGCTATTTCAAACTATACTTCCTGTATATCCTTATTTGTCATCACTGCAAAGAGGTTTGCTGGGTCCAGTGGTTGTTTCCACCCTGGGAACTCACCATTTGCTGTGTCACAGCTGGCTGGTGTTACTGCTCCTTCGGCACTGGGAGAGACCAAAGTTTGGTTGGTCGGTGGTGTCGTGATCAGGCCCTGTGACATACAGCATGAGCTACAGAAAGAGAAAAAAAGAAGGGTTGGTATTGAAATAGAAGTGGTTCTCATGGTTTTGACACCCCATATGGCAGGGACATATGCAGAAATGAATTTGCTGCTGTTTGCTTAATAACAATAAGCAGGTTGAGACAGTATGTTAGATCTCACAAAAGGGAATGTGACTTTTTGGTTATAATCTCTATTTTTTAATTGAGATGTTCGCTGCTGTTTTCTTGAAATTCAGCTGCAAGTAGTGGGAAGGCATTCAACTGCAATGAAAAGGAAAGGCTGCCCAAGAGGCACATGCCTGTCGGAATGCTCCATGAGATTCCCTGTGCAGAGGCTGATTTCTTGATGAGGACCAAGCTTTGTGAGCTCCAGCTCAAGGCTTATACGTGTTGGCAAACGTCACTTGACTGGTCTGAGATTAACATTATGGGTGAGCTGTTAGAAGCCTACATGCAGCAGGCTGAGAGCAGGAATGTCAGCTCCTTGCTTTTGAGCACGGGTCCATCTCTGTGGTGAACAGCAGTGTCTCAGCAAGAAAAAGCTTTTAACATCGCAGGGTCAAAGCTGTTGATTCTTCGTGGGCCGTGAACCTGTTCCTCCCCCCTGTAAGAAATTCTGCAATGCTGTTTTTCAGGCCTATCTAGTTTTGAACATATATCATAGAACTGTAGAATAATAGAATTATTTACTTAGGAAGGGACCTTAAAGATCACCTCAGTCCTACCCTCCTGCTGTGGGCAGGGACACCTTCCACTAGACCAGGTGGCTCAGAGCCCCATCCAGCCTGGCCTTGAACACTTCCAGGGAGGGGCAGCCACAGCTGCTCTGTGGCTGTTCCTGTTAGCAAATGCTGAGGTAAAAGCAAAGGAGGGCAACAAGGAAATGCCTCAATCCCACCCATGCTCCAGGGTGCAAAGGAGGGCCTTGTGCTCTGCACTAGGGGGGGACACAATGTGGAAACACCTCTGTGAGTAAAGCTGCTACAGAAGGACACGTGGTGAGAGTTCTTAAAAATAGTGTAAAATGTGGACTTTTGCTATCAGAAGAACTCCTTCAAATAGGATGTCATAGTCACTAGTACAGTCTGAAGCGATGTATTTCAATGCCTTGTGATTTTCTAGGTCCCTTTTCATCAGGAGTTGGTTTTGCTCTCATTTTTTTGCCAGCCTGAATACCAGAAAACACCATTCCTCTGTTCTTGTGTCTCGTAAAATGCCCTGCCCGTGCCTGGCAGTGCTTTCCTGCAGGAGTACAGGGGGTCACCCCACAACTTTGCAGGAGTTAACAGTGCTTTATCATTCCCAACTGCTGTCACAGGCAGATGAGGCTGGGGGACATCTCTGAGCATTTAGAGAATGCTGCGCCCTGCCGTACACGTGGCTGTGAGTGTGACATGCTGAGACATCCCTGCGAGAGCAGAGCTCTTAATGCAACAGCGTGACAATCATACTTCAAAGCTAATTGACGATACAGGCTTGCTAATTTTACAGAGGTTAATGGATCTTCTTGGAGCCCTGTGTATGAGGAGTGCTGGGGCCTTAGCATCTTTTTCTCCCCCATGGAGTTCTTTGACCATATATAGCCAAGGTATCAACTTACAGGCCCGGGATTTCAGCTTTCTGTTTAGATTTCAGATGAAAGGCTGCAGTTGGAAGTGATTGTTATAAATATTTCCTGCTATCTGGTAGCAGGCTGACTTCAGCCCCTTCTAAGGAATTTGCCGTAATTATCCTTTACAAAATTGCAATGGAAAGGCCGGTGAATGGAAAGGCTGCCCCGGTAGGATGGAGGGGCACCACGTTCCAGAGAGCTCACTGGGAGCTGGAACCCTGGGTGAGGGACTCATCGGGGCTGCTTCTGCACTCCTGACCCCACCTAGTTGCTTTCTCCTTGCTGGCAGGGTGCTGCTGGAGTGACCAGGGCTGGGCCGGTTCACAGATCTCATCCTGAGGCTTGCAAAGGTGATGGAAGTGCTCAGTGCAAAGGGCAACCTGCTGCTGTGGCCACACAGGGCACAGGAGGTGGGATTGGCACCCTTCACTTTGCAAAGGAATCACCTGGGCTCTGCTCTCTCTTGGCCACCAGCAATGAGTTCCCAGAGGAAAGAAGTGTAAAATGTGGACTTTTGTCATCCAAATGCTCAGAGTAAAAGGGATGAAAAGTGCTGTCACCCTGCCCAGGACTCTTCCTTTTTCATTTTCCCCTTTATGTCTCTCTCTCACCTATCTCTTTGAATCTCTTCATGTATCAAAAACTCACAGCAAACCAGCCAGAGATGTCACTACATGCAGTAGGGCTAAAAAAAAAAATTTAAATGCAGCCAGATGAGTTAGAAATCCTGACTCCCAGCGCCCCTGAAATTTTGTGGCACAGAAATGCTGCACAGTTGTGCAATTTACTGCTTCTGAAGAAGAATAAATTTTCTTTAAAAAAAAAATCCATCAGCATATATCATATATTTATAGTTAGCTGCAAGCCTTTCCAGTGAGAACTTTTAGAATTTATTTTAAATTAAAGTGACTAGCATGACATACCAGTACTTAGCCTTTTAACAAAAACATTTTAGTCGTATAAATACAGTTGCTATTATTAAACTCCAGGGAAAGCCAGCAAGCTGCTCTAAATAACATCCCTCTGGCCTGCCCGTCCAAGCTCTTCTGTTCATACCCAGAACCAAGACCTTTGAACACCTTATTGGAGATCAGGGATTCATTATATTTTCTGTTCCCTTTATGGCTTTTTAAGCTTGTTTTAAACTTTGTTTCCACTTTCTCTTTGTTATTCCCTTCTCCATTCTGTTGTTACTCCTTACACTCTTTTTCCTTTAGACTTTTTAACCTTTTTCCTCCCCCTCTCTCATTACCAGGGAAGCCCAGTTCTCCGTGGTACTTTCTGGCCTTTCTGAAAGCATCCTGAAACCTGTTTGCTAAATCAGTTGCGGGGACTGACTTTAAGGACATCACAAGTTGCCCTCTGGGTTAGCAGAGAGTAAGGGTACTTCTGTGCATTGAAAAAAAGGGCTTGTAAATGAGATTTTAGAAAATCTCTGTCCACTTACTCTGTCTGTATTTACATTTTTCAGAAGTGCCAAGCCAGAGCAAGTTCTGATGCTCCAGAATAAACACCAGACGTGTGGCCGACAGAGTGGTGGACAGATTTTTGACCTTTGACCAGCACAGTGCAGGGAGAACCTTCTTTTTGGGGACCCCCCAACCAAAGAGCTGTCTCTAGTTAAAAGCCAGGCAGACAGTGACTGGGGTTATTCCCATCTCCTCCACGTTAACCCTCACCCAGCTCATTTCCAAACAAAAGCTGAGCAGCTATTCCTCATGCAGCTTTTAAGCCTGTGTGGCTGCGAAGAGAGGGAGGATGCAATAAATCATCCAGTCAATTAACAAGGGACTTTCTCCTTATTTGTAACCTCCTTTCAAAGCAAATGAGTGTGACTGGTAATGAAAGCAAACATATGCAATAGTTTAAAAATAGGTGTCTGAGGCCAGTGGGGGAAATCTTTGCCCTGCTGCGTGTGGCATCCAGCATCTCCAGTTTGCCTGTATCCCTCCCCACTTGCTCTCTCCCAGCACCCACTGTAGCTTATTCCTTCAGGTGATGGAGCAGCATTTCCAATGCCATGCCAGCACCATCCCACTCACAGGACTTTGCAGACTTTCTACAAACCTAAACTCCCCATGAATCTTGCCTTGGCAGATGGGAAATGGAGGCAGAGGGCTCTGGGAGCAGCCTGCAGCATTGCAGCAACTCCCCTGCCAGCCCAGGGGCTTTGGGGTGAGCTCTCAGAAATTCAGCAGCCCACAGGTGGGACCCAAGTCTGCTGGGAGGAGAAAAACAGCAGCTGTGTCTTGTTCACAGCCTCCTCTTGCTGGCTCCAGTCAAGTGTCTCCTGAGGGAAACCAACAGAGCTTCCCAGAGTTTCTAATGTGCTTTAGCATTTGCTGGGCTGAAAGGCTGGCTTCAGCTCTACACACTACATTTCAAACCCGGAATAGAACCTCATGGGTTTGGGACATAGTTGGTTTTTGTTCTTTTTTTTTTTATTCTTAATAATTCCTTGAGGTTTTTCGTATTCCTTGGTGCCTGCCTCCTAGTTAGTCTGTGTGCCTTACTGTGCATTAGAAGGGAAAACCAGGGCAGCTGCTCGTGGCTTGGAGGTTCTGATCTGTTTACCTGGGAGACACAGGGCTTCCAAAAATGTGAGAGCATTGATTTGATGGCCCAAACAAGGGCACATCTAGCCAGAATGGATGGACAGGATACTGGAACCAGGAACATGGTATCATTGTCCAAAACAGTGCGGGTCCATGGTGTTCCCCTGCAAAGCCAGCATTTGCTGGGAGTAGGAAAGCTTAAGATTTTAGCATTTATCTTCCTCTCCAGCATGAGGAATTGAGAGGTATCAGGAGTGTTCTCTGAATGTTAATTTCTGTTTGCTTTGTCCTTATTCCAGATTTTCTCTTTATTTTACCTCTCTTAATTCTGACAGTTAAAGGACTCTTATGCTTCAAAATTAAAAGCAGACTGTCTTAGTTGTGTGCTCTGAAAATAGCTGAAACTTTGCAATTATGGGGCAGTGATTCCCTCTGTTCCCATCTGAGCTGGTCACTTTGGCCTGTCTCAGCTGTCTTGCCCTGAATTCCTTTTCCCCAGGTCAGCAGCACCCACCTGCTCACACTCCTCTGCTCCCCTTCTCACCACAAAAAAACAGGGCCTGGCAATGCTGCTGCCAGAATGATTAGTAATCCATAATAACCAGTAACCAGGAAAAAGGCGAACACTCAAGTATGAGGGGGAAAAAAAATCATTTAATCCCTGTAACAATAACTTTATTGTTGGTTTTGGGTTTTTTGTTTTGGTTTTTTTTTGTTTTAGCCTGGAAGTTTTCTGATGGTTCAAGAGATAAAAAAAATCGTTTTGCCATATCCATAGCTTTAATAATCACCCAAGTAATTGCATTGTTTGTAAACTGTGTGGTAATGAGCGTGTGTAGAGCTGTGATGCAGAAAGCAGAGCTAAATCTGGCCGAGGGTGCCAGGCAATATGCAGTGCAGAAGTAATGATTATTAATAGTATGTGTTGACTTAGGCTGATAATGCCCCAGAGTTTTCGTGCCCTGCATCTCACCAGCGGGAAGCGGGCGCTCGGTGCGGAAGACAAATACCTTGTAACCAGGAAACTGCCTCTGCCTGGGCTTCCTGGGGCTGGACTGAGCTTGGGGAGAGCATTTCCCCAGGACAGAGCCCTTGGGGTGCACCCTGGCCAGACACCAGGGCAGGGGATGTGACCTGTGAAAAGTTCTCTTTTCACAAAGGGTCACGGAGCTGCGTTCGGACGCGATGCGCGACGCGGGTTTGCCTGTGGGGAGTCAATTATTCCCACAACCAGAGATAATCAGTGCTGAGCCCTGTTTTCGGAGGCAAATGCCAGGTGAGCTGGTGAAATATTAAATAGGAAAAGTTATTACCTATTGCATAGTCCCTCATTGAAGAGGGAGAAAAGAAATTTAACTGAAAAAATACAAAATCTTGGAGTATTGAAATACGAAAATGCTAGATTAATCCAGGAAAAATCCCTAAACCAAAATCTAGAATCATCTCCTTTTCTTTGTTTTCTGGCTCTTAATCAATCTTTTCAAACAGGACCATATGTAACTGTCAAGGCCCTGGGAGGGGTGGGGAAGAAATTCTTTATTTACTTCCTTCTTTAAACATCTCTTTTCTACTTTCCATCTTTCCCAGAATTTCCTGAGTTTATGGGAAGAAATCTCTGATACGGCAAATGAAAAGTAAAACAACAGCTATGGTAACTTGTAGCATTTCAGAATATAGAAAACTGTTTAGCAAAGAAAATTAAGACAATAGTCATTCTTCTCCTCCATTTTTTGACAGTTTTGAAAAATTATTGGAATGCTTAAAGTCAAAGAAATTGGTAGGAATCAGCAACAGTAAGGATTTAAAGTAATGACAGAGAAATAGGCATAATAATGATAATAGGAATTTAAAAGAACACTGAAAATAATACTGTAAAAATTAGTCAGGGGAAATGCGGTATTCAAACATTTTGTTTGAAGAATAGAAAGGGCTTGACATTTTCAGAAAATAGTTCCAAGATAACTTTTGGGTGGGGAAAAACTTCTAGCAAGACATTTTTTGGGCAGGTCTAATAGTAAATATTATTCTTCTAAGGAGAATTGTGGACATTTAGAGGAAAAAAAGAGATTTTCCTTAAGCCAGAGCTGCAAGTGGCCTCCACTCAAATGTAGTGATTCATGCTGCCTTGTTTAAGGATCTGAGATCCTTAAATTCAAAAGGAAAACTGGGAAAGGCTCCAACCATAAGGGCGATTAGTACTTCAGATGTGAAATTTAGAGCCAAAATTTTCCAAAACAAAGGTATTTCTCATTGTAGGGCACTACTCATCATACCGCATGAGCTGGAATTACAGTTGGTAAAACAAGCAGCTAAAACGTCACCTGTGATATTTTAAAAAATGATCTTTTATTGCATAAGGTGGTGATTTTAAGGGCTTATGCCAAACACCAGCGTGCAACTTAATGTTGTCAGAGCTCAGGAAATGTCACCTGCAGCCCAAGGCCATTGGCATTGTTTAGTGAAAGCTTTCATAAGGATTTCTCCAGCTATCCATCTAGGCCTGGTTAAGGCCTCTGAGGGGCACTTTTTGGCAGCAGAGAGCTGTTCCTTCTGTTTTCATTGCAGGACTAGGGGGGAACAGAACCTTGGCAGTTGAGATCTCCCAGACCTGGTCTGTAAGTGATGGAGGACACAAACACAGATGCAGCACAAATGCCTCTTTCCTTCTGGATATTTAACACGAAGTGACTAAAAACCTGTGCTCGGGAGTGGGGCACTAAACAGCTAAGTATTGCAGTAGTAATAGTGGGAGGAATTGTTTGTTTTGGGTTTTTTTATTACTTAGACTTGTAAGCAAGTTTCTTTAGTGACCATGGAACTAAAGGATCATTTGGGGACTTGGGGTTTCTTTTAAAAACCCTCATATTTGAAGATAGGTGATTGGTCAGGCATCCGTGGACTCGTGTCATGGCAGGCCTTAGGGAGTGGTATCATTGGTTTTCTCAAGCTGAAAACAACCAAAATTGATTTTCTTGCAGAGTAAGTGGTTTGGATCCTTTTTTCCCACTGCATATTGTACTTTGCAGACTAAAAAAGACATGAGAAATAGAAGTGACTGATTTTTCCATTCCTTAAGCTGCCTCCATGTGGGTTGATTGCTCAGGGGATTTCAAGGCAGACTGAAACACAGACAAACGCTGGCTTCGTGCACGCTCTTAAATATTGCTGTGTTTTGAATTTTATTAGAAACTTGGCAGGCTTCTGCTTGAGCTCTAACTGCCTTTTCTGCCTTCAGTTTTATCAGCTACCATAATTATAGATGCACAATCACAGTGTGCAACCGTGTAGCCCAGCACACATGAGCAAGGGAAGCACTCTAAAAACATGTCTGGTTAAAGTACTTGTCGAATTAGTAGCTGTCAGCCAGGATGAATTAGACCCAAAATGGTACATGCACAAGTGAGGAAACACGTTCTCCAGCACGCCTTGTACCATCAGTCCTGCTGTGCTTGGACAGGGAGCTTATCCCAGGAAAAAGCCAGGATCTTCTCTCACTCATATTGCCGGAGCTCTGCCCGAAGACACCTTGGGTCTATGTACTCGAGGGGAAATGTATTCAGAGGAGAGGATGTGATAAACCCATACATCTGTCAGAAAGTAAACACAGCCTCGTGTTCTTTCTGAGCTGACTGCAGCTCTAAATCCTGCCGATGAGGCAGCCATAATTCCTTGTGCGAGACGCTCAAGACAGATGTACAAATCCTGGTTTAACAGGGGAAGTAGGTGTTTTTCCACTGCTCCAAAAAAGCACTTGACTTGTGAGATCAGTGCCCTCTATTGTGTTTTCCTGCAGTTTGTCCTGTCCAGCGTCCAAAATGCAGGATGGCAGGTGCTCCTGGTCTGCCTGATTAGGTCTCACAAACCCATGGGGATGTGGAAGACACGAGTAATTTGGGAAGAAGAGATGGGTGCAAAACTCTTGCAGAAGGAACCCAATTCTTTGGAGCAGCACCAGCCCTCAACACTTTGATGACCAAAAAGGCAGGAGATAAAGAGAGGCTGATTGATAACTGATAATGCTATTCATGTGACAAGATGCTTTCTTGAGCATGGTCCAGGCCACAGCACATCTGTGAGTCGTTGGCAGCTTGCCGCATGCACGGGAGATGTTTGTGGTCTCTGTCAGTGCAAGAGGAGGAAACTCCCTGCTTGATTTTGCTTCCTACACAAAGCGATCCTGTGCTGGCTGGTGTGCAGACTCTCCATTTGTGAGGAGCTGCAGTGTGTCTCAGAGGTGGGGACACAGTTGTTCTTTAGGGCACTGCAACACAGGCCTGCCTTGGGGACAGCAAGGGCTCTGCCTGGCGCGGCTGGCACAGCTCTCTGAAGCAGAGGTTTCATCACACCGTGGGGAAACACCAGGGAAATAAAGCAGGCTTCCAGGTAATCTATCAAACGCCCACGTCACCCAGTCTCAAGGTGGAGTGATAATGAAGACGACGTGGGGAAAGGCAATCTGTACCCAGAGAGGTTTTCATAAGCGAAATTGAAAATAAATCACTGCAGACGTGATGGCTCATGCCAGCTCTCATCCATGCTCATCCCCCCTCACTCTGCTTTCCTTTCCATTTGCTAATTCCTCTGCTGCAATGCACTGTTATCCTGGTTTACTACCCAGCTGGGATAGTCTCTGAATCTGCCTTGTAGAGGAGCTACAAAGGCACAAATCAACCATCTCAGTCTGGGAGAATAAATTAGGAAATGAGAACTGGAGAGCCTGACACATTTGATGTTGCAGAATGAGGTGTACTGAACTGATTAACAGCACAGCCCACAGCACTTTGGCATATTTGTGTGCCCCCTTGGAACTGAAAGCCCACTGTCTTGATGCCAAAAAGCAGCCCCCCAGAAAGGAGGGCTCCATGGCCTGCCCCTCCCCTCCCATCATTCCAGAGAAGTTAAAGCAAGGTCTGGGAAAGCAGATGTGTGCTGGAGACCTTATGAGATGTGGCTCAGAATAGAAATGCTCTGCCTCACTACAGCCCTCTTGGAAGCCGTCTTTCAGCCAGAAGGGGTTTGTTCCCATCTCCTCACTGACAGTCCCCCAGCTGTAGAGCAGGAGAAACCAGGCTTTGCACACTTCCCCGGGTAGTTTTTGTGCTCCTGGGTGAAGGGCAGCTGTTCTTGCCCTTTTTTTTTTTTGCCACCAGAGATGTGGATCTTTGTTTTGGAGCAGATGGACAAAGGCAGCAAAGTACAGACATTTCATGGTTGTGAATTTGGAGGGAAGAGTGGACTGTGCTTACCTTACCATGCTTTGTGCTTATCTTACCCTGCTCCCTAGGCCCAGCTTGGTGTGCTCCTGGTCTCCCATCCAGCAAGCCTGGCTTGCACAACTGTGCCTTATACAGCTCTGTGGCACGGTGAAAACTGCCCTTCAAAGTTTAAAATCAGCTCTGGGTAGTGCCAAACCATACAGAGCAAGAGGTGCTGCAACAGCAGGGCTGCCTGGAAATGTCTTAGAATGGAGAGCTGTACTTTGGGGCCGCTGGCGAAATCTGCGGCCAAAAGCCTGCCTGCTGCTGCCGAGCAGGAGGCAGATGAGCTTGTGGGGGCTGGAGGATGTTGTCTGTGCTGCATCAAGCAGCAGAGAGCTGTGTGAGAGATGGATGAGTTTCAGGAAATGGCTGTCCTTGGACATAAGCTAGGACCCACTGTCCTGGTGCCTGAGGCCTATCAGCCATGCCAAAGTCCAGCCAGGGGTTTTCTCAGGCAGTGGCAGTGGTGCTATTGCCCACAGGAATGCAAAAGGGAGGGTGGCTGGGGTGGCCCTCCCTCAGTGCAGTGGGCTGAAGTGCAAGGCAGTGATCCAAAGCATTTTGAAGATGTTTTCTGATGTCTTCCCTCTTGGCACAAACCCATCTCTCCTGGCAGGAGCCCAGGAGTGCATTGTTGCTTAGAATCACAGAATCATTAAGATTGGAAAAGACCTCTGGTATCATCGAGGCCAGCCTTTGACCAAACACCACCAAGTCAACTAAAGCACAGCACTGAGTGCCACGCTCAGTCGTTTCTTGAGCACTTCCAGCGATGGTGACTCCACCACTTCCCTGGGCAGCCTGTTCCAATGCCTGACCACCTTTTCAGTGAAGAAATCTATCCTGATGTTCAATCTGAACAGCTTGAAGCCATTTCCTCTTGTCCTAGCTGCCTTGGAGAAGAGGCCAACCCCCACCTTGGGTCAAATCTCCTGTCAGGAATTTGTAGAGAGTGATAAGGTCTCCCCTGAGCCTCCTTTCTCCAGGTTAAACCCCCCAGCTCCCTCAGCTGCTTCTCACAGGACTTGTGCTCCTGACCTTTCAGCAGCTCCATTGTCCTTCTCTGGACTTGCTCCAGCCCCTCAGTGTCCATCCTGAATTGAGGGGTCCAGAATTGGACACTCAAGGTGTGTCCTCACAAATGCCAAGTACAGAAGAAGAATCACTGCCCTGCTGGCCACACTACTCCTGGTCCAAGCCAGGCTGCCACTGGCTTTCTTGGCCACCTGGGCACACTGCTGGTTCATGTTCAGGTGCTGTCAACCAGCACCCGCAGGTCCTTTTCTGACAAGCAGTTTTGCAGCCACTCTTCCCCCAGCTTGTAGTGCTGCAGGGGGTTTTGAACCTTCTACCATTGGCCTTGACCCCTCAGCCAGCCCAGATCCTTCTGCAGAGCCTTCCTGCCCTCCAGCAGAAGCTCAATGACAACGAGCAGGACTCGGCTCGCAAGGAGCGTGGGGATGAGCTGGCTCATGCTCAGCTGCCCACCCCGTCCCACACTGTCGCTGTGCAAGCAGAGGAGCAGCAGGGCTGAAGTCCTGTCAGTTATGGGTGAATGCTCACTACCAGTCTGACTCTGTGAGTGCTCTGCAAAGAGCCAAGTGCCTTTAGGCCACATCAGCCTTGCTGTGCATTTCCAGGCAAACCTGCAAGGAAGCACATCTCTAGGATGTAGCACACATGCTGCATGTGCAGCAGGTTTTCTTGTTGCAGGTAGATGCAAAGATGCTGACTCAAATCTCTCAGGAGAATTAGGCAAGTTCTTTGTTGGCTTCTCCATGTCTCTGAATTATTCAAGCAATTCAAAGAGAGTAGGTTACTCAGGGACCCTCTGTGAGAAGCCAGAATGGAGACAGTCTGGTGAAACATGCAGGGAGATTTGGAAAGCTGAAGCAGTAGGATCCCCTGGGCAGATAGCCAGGGAGGCTCTGCTGAGGAAGCAGGACTGCTAACGCTGGAGGTGGTGATTGGATCAGAGAAGGGGGTGCTTGTAGCTCCTGCACCTGACAGTGTGCAGGCTCACTCTGGGTCCCCCTTGCAGGCATTTTGTTCCCCAAATTTCAGCAGTATTGCACAGGGCAGAAATCAGTGCAGTTTTATAGGATGTAAGACAGTGGCTCCAGCCAAATCTGGATTTGAATTCGGGAGCAGCAATCAACCAGCATCACCCCCTTCTTGAACTTTCCGCAGTTGTGTGTCCATTTCAGGCTTTGCACATCTGTGCATATCAAGTGCTCCCCAATTACAGAAATCTGGCCTACAGAATCACTCATCTCTTTCAGGAGCAAGTGAAAAATTTGCCTTGTGTTTCCTGGTTTTGGCAGCGATTCTCACCCTTTCATCTGAAGCCCTTGAGATGTGAGAAGCAGGGATGGTTCCTTGCACACTGCAGATGGGCTGCTGCATGACAGAAATGAAATTATTCGTCCTGTGTGTAATCCAGAGGCTCAGCTGAGTTACTCATCAAGCCCTTTATAAACCACTTTGTAGACTGCCACTGCTGCTTATTACTTATGATATCTTACATTGTCTGATGAGTTACGGGATTTTGCCTGCTGCTTCTTCCATCACGTTGAACTCTGAGCAGCTTTAGTGTCTCAGGCAGCTTCTGCTGACTCAGAGCAACGCAGCCCTGCTGAGGAGCAGCGGGTGGTTTGGAAGTGCACTGTGCAATCCACAGGGCACCTGGAAGCTGAAGGGTGTGGGCTTCCAACAGGTACTCTTGGAAATATTCAGCATTTGGGTAAGGAACTTGGTCCAGCTCTCTGTGTTTTGCTGCTGAGCACACAGGCACTGGCCTTTAGGAGGTGCATTCTCTGTCTGATCTGCACGGAGTTTGGGTGCAATAGGATTTTGCACACATTTTCTGGAGTTTGGAGTTTCATTTCCTCACTATCAAATACAAGTCTGTGCAGGAATGGAAAGCACTGAAGTGCTGGAGAAGGTTCTGGTGGAAGCTCTATGGAAGAAACACTGATATGAAAGTGATGAAAGTGTCCAACTTTGGCTCATCACAGTGCGGTGGAAATAAAGGGATCAGCTGAAAGTCTCTTAAACTCTGTGCTGCTGGCTCTTGCTGGAAACTTCTTCCTTTTTTTTTTTTTTTTTTCCTCCTCTTGCTCTGTGCAAGGGGAAAATACCACAGCTGCTTTCTCTGCAAAGTCATGTCTCCTAAACAGCTCCTGTGTCTGGGAGGCAGGCAATGAGGTGCTCTGAATGCATCAACACGAAACCCCCTGGAAAACATTGTTTATCTCACAGCCATCCCGGTGGCATGCAGGGGGACAAGCCTTGCTGATGGCATAATTCACTCTCAGAGAGCTCACTCTCTGCTTCAGAACATGATTCCTGCTATCAATATTTCCAAAATAAAATAGCCAGGAATTTCAGAGATATGGAGTTGGAGGGGGTGGGTGCTGCCTGCCTGCCTATCCCTGAGCTATGGGGTGGTTTTGGGCATGGCAGGGCTGGATTTGGGGCAGCCTGGCTGATGTGAGCTGATCCTCAGGTTCTCTGTAGGCTCCTACAAATTTGGCCAGAGTCTGAACTATTAACCAGTTAAGAGAAAAATGCTTCTTTCAAAGAAGCACTGCCTGGGGTTGGATCTAAGGCTTTGGTAGGTATGTTTAGCTTTAACTCTCCTGTATTTGTTTGGCAACCCAGCTCTGTTTTGTAACCGCGTGAAATGAGAGGGATTTCCAAAGAGATCTGGAGTTTTCCCCGCCACCTCTAGCAAGAATCCCTCCCTGCAGCCTCACAGTCCGGTTCCCTTCCACTTTTTTCCAGAGTCCAGGGTTCCCCTGCACTCACACCCTGAATTGCTGAGCTCCCTGTCCAGCCTCTCTCGTCCCTTTTCTGTGTGGATGTCATTGTCCTCTTTTGAAATTGTTTATTTCCCCGTTTGCTGCCTTCACCTTGTCAGAAATCAGAAAAGACCAAGGGCAGGATATTTCCCCATGGTTTGGGTCAGGGGGCAGGGCACAGAGGGGCACCATGCCGTGGGCAGAGCTGGCAGGAGGAGGTTGGGGAAAGAGCCTCAGGCAGCTTTGGCCAGCCCGGGCCCAGCCCCAGGCTCCACTGCATCACCATGACCTACATACACCCCTGCTGCTGGTGGATGCGTTCCCAGACTTTTAAAGAGTTTGTTCCCCTTGGCCTTGCTGGGAGGAGCCAGGGACCTTTTTTAGGGCCAGGCTCGGCACGCTGCTTGCCTCGGAGGAGCTTCCTTACTGTGCATTTTTTTTGCGGTGTAAATAATGAATCGTACATTTAATATTAAAGATCCTGTGCACTCACCAGACCTCACTGCGCACGTGAAACTTGGCAGATGAAGTGCATGAAGGTGGTTTGTCTTCACAGCCATGCAGGATTTCTAATGTGACCCATTCTTTTTTTTGGGGGGAGCAAGGTTTGATCCTTTGCTCTTCCCTCTGCTGCTCAAGTCACACCTCAGTGCATCTCAGTGAGCAGAGTCCAGAGCTCCTCTGCCTTTGCCATCCTGCCCTTTCAGCCACGACTGCCCACATCTCCTCATCCTTCTGCACTAAAACCTCAGCTGCCTGCATGGGCATGGTTCAGTGCACAGCCCAGGAGGACCACGGACATGGGCAGAGAAAGCCTGAGGGATTTGCTTGAAACAGCAGAAATGTGTGTGCAGAGCTTGGTGGAACCAAGACAAGACTGTTTACTGGCAGGGAACTCAGCAGGATGCTGGAGCTCAGCAAGAGTGATGGAGCAAGAGAAAATTAGTCATTTGGGAAGGAAGGACTGTCAGTACAGTGGGTGACGTCTGCATGGTTAGCTCACAGACTTCCAGGGACATGCTGGGATCCCCTCTGCTGGAGTAACTTAAAATCCAAATGTGCCATAGGGAGGGATCCTGCACGGGCAGCAGGAAGCTTGTGTGGATAGACATGGGTGCATCCATCACTGAGGTGGTGGACAGCAGCGCGATGCAGCTGGTTTTTCCATCTCTGATTCCTGCGACTCAACAACCATAGATCATTTTGGAAAGCTAACCACATTACTCCACAGCTTCAGGTGAATAAGGAAGCAGGCAGACTCCCTGGGGATCTGACACACTAAGCAAGCATCCATCTGGGAGAGCATTATTGCATTAGCTCAGCATTCCTGTTGGTATTGATGTGTGTTCTGCTCTTGAGTTGCTCCTTGCAAGCGAAGGCTGCGTGGGGTAACGCACAGAGGTGATGAGACAAGGCTGGGCACCCTGGTTAGGTGCTGTTGTTTGTTTGTGTAAGATTCCTGGGAAGCAGAAGGAGGGGGAAAAAATCTGGACGAAGATGAAAAATGATGCTGCATGTAAAGCCAGCTCTGAATCTATACAGCTGGCCCTTAATTCAGTCGCCATAGTCTGAAAGCAACACACACCCATGTGCAAAACCCAGGCTGCAGATAATGAATTTTGAGAAAATGAGCCCCCAGCTCCCTCCACCCGAGCTTTACCTTTTAGAGAATGCCCTTCCTTAATTTTGGAAATGATTGCATTATCTCAAACTGCTTGTAAATCTTGTTAGCCAAGTAATATAGTTTGGACTAAATGTCTGTTCCTACATGAGCCTCAGGGGAGTATGGAAAATAACCAATGCAGCCCTGTTGCAACCTCCCACCAGCTCTACAAAAGAGACTCCTTTTTTCTGATTAACCTCAGTTCCTTTCAGCAGTGAGGCAGAGAGAGGCAACAAGATTAATGAAAATTAGGTCCATTAAAGCCAGCCTTGTTTTCCAGTCGTGTGTACAGCCTTGCCACAAGCTGAACTCATCACCAAATGCACAATTAATCAAAGTGGAGTGCAGGCACTTGGTGTCTCCGTGTGCATGTGTGTCTGTGTGTGTTTGTGTGAGCATGCACTAAGGTGGCTGCACCAGATGCATTTGCTTTTGAAAGGAGCAGAGGAACAGAAGCAAGATGTTAGTTTTCCTATTTATTATTTATGCAGTTGAGAATCTGCACCCAGCGAAGCTCGTGGAGCTGTGACTGATGAGTTAATTGGATACCACACTGGCATCTCTGGAAGAAGCTGTGGAAACCCAGGGACAGAAATAGTAGCTGGGACTGCAGGAGAGCATGTCCAATGTGTGTTGACGTGCTTAGTGGTGCAAAGCCACAGCTCCTGCTCCTGCTCCAAAGGGAAGGGACTTGTCATTGTTGGTTTCATTTCCCAAAGGACTCCGGTGTAGGGTTGGAGTTTCTATAAGGATCAAGATTCTTTATATTAAAGCTGCCTGATCCCCAGCTTTGGGGGAATTGCTGGGGATGTGCCAGAGACAGGCCCAGCTGCATTTCTGTACATCCCAGATGAGTCTTAGACTCTCACTGTTGGCACTTTCTCCTGCCAGCTGCTGCCCTCCACCTCCTTTTCCTGCTTTTCTGACAGAGTTTTATGGAGTGGGGAGGACCCTGAAGCCACTGGTGGCAGCGATTTCTCAGCCACTCTTCAGTGTGTGATTGCCCAGCTGACCTCCTCGGGTGTGTGTCTGTGCACCTCCTCTCTGCCCATGCAAAACCCAGAGCCTTCCTTCTGTCAGTGCTGATCCAGGTCTGAGCTTCCCTTTACCATGAACCAAGCCCAGTTTCTCTCCATGGATCCTCCAGGGACTAGGGGACCTCCCAAGGCCCCATTAATGGCACGGGGCCGTGTTGCATTCATTCTCCTGGCCCCAGAGCCCTGGTGGAACTGGGTCTTGGCCAGACATGATTCCCTGGCGTGGTCCCACACCAAGGGGTTGTTTGTCTCACAGGGACAATGCAAGGGGAGTGAAGGGACTTGGGGACTTTCCCACTGCCTTGATGTTGGTGAAACAGCCCCAACAGGGGGCAAGAAGGAACCCCCCCAGCCGCTCTGTATACTGTTTAAAAACTGCTTTGGGGCTAAACACCTCTAAACATTTTTCATGTGATGCCTTTGGAAGAAAATCACAAACTTACATTGTCTGAAAGCCAGTCTAAGCCTGCTGATGGCAAACAGGATGAAGAGAGTCCAACAGGTCCTAAACTCTGCAGAGAACCTGGGCAAACATAGATCTCCTCATTCTGGTGGACTGTGCTGTCTTTGGGAGCAATGCAGCAGCTGAAAATATGGCTCTTACTTTTCCAGTGTCTCTACAAAGAGGTTGTGGGGAGATCTGCAGCGGAGATTTCCTGTGGCCGTGTGCGCTCAAGCAGTCCCAGAAGGCTGGCTCGTACATGTCGCCCATCTTCACCACCCTTTAGCAGACAGGACAAGAGATGGTGGCCCACTGGGCTTACCAAGGTCAGAGCAGGGGCTGGAACAGCATTAGGGTCCTTTTCCCCTTGGTGGGATGATTGAAATGGAAATAGTAACCAGTTCTAGTGACCAGCAGGCCTCTGTGCACTCCTGCTTTTGCTGCAGGCACCACCATGCCCAGGCCCTGGCTGCACTTGCTCAGTAACAGGCAAAAAAAACATGTTTTTCTGTGGCTGGGAAGCCCTGAGCCAGAAGCAGTCACTGTTGGAGAGCACTCTTAGGGGGGCCAGATGGGCAGAGCCCTCCAGCAGACTCAGTCCTGTGCCCAGTCCAGGTGCTGAGCAGGGCCTTGGCAGAGTCACGTTGTTCCTGTGTTGCTTCTCCTCCCTCTCCATCATCCCAGAGCTGTTCCACAGGAAAGATGGCAGTGCTTCTATGGAACAGGAAGAAAATATCAGCGTGTCCAAGGGTACACAAAGATCAGCATTTAAGCTGTTTCACTCTGCAAACACCCCCCTACCACGGAGAGTTTGATTTGGCTTGGTTTGGTTTTGGATTTGGCTTGCCAGGAGCTGGAGTTTCATTCCCCCCACAAATCCGAGCCCACTGTGGGAAGATCTTGTCCCTTTCTGCGCCACCACCAGTGATAAGGAGCAGCCCCTTTGCTCACTCTTTCTCAGGGAGAGTCACTTTCCGACTCTGGGTGACACCATCAAGGTCCCAACAAAGACAGAGAGAGGAAAAGTCCTTTTCCTCCTGCAGCAGAGCAGCCCTGCCCAGGGTACCCCAGCTGGAGAAAAGCATCACAGCCTTGTGACTGGGTGGTCAGCTTTGAGCTCTTGGAGAATGGTGTGAGCAGATCTAGAGAGCACTTTCCCATAGGAAAGGACAGGAGGATGTGACCTCTGGAACTGCACCATGGGCTGCCCGTTTGCCCTCTGCATCTTGCAGTGATTTCATTTCCAAACCCTTCTCTTCCAACCCGGGCACTCAGCTGTGAAGCACAAGGTTGAAAGGAGTCAAGCCAGGGAGGGAGCAGGAAGAAATAAGGTTGCTGTAGGATAAAAACAGCTGATGGTTGAAATCCTATCCACTGAGAGCCAGGGGAAACCCTCCTCCGTGGGTTATGCTGAGTCTTATATGGCTCAGAGAAAAGGGAGTTAAATTACTCCCCTTATCCACTAAATTCAACCCTTTTTACTTTCTACAGACAAGGCAATTTTTTTTGTTCATCTTACCACATGCAGTTACACATTTAAAAATAAATCATCTGGATTCCTTAGGATCCCCTTATGAATGTGCTGTTGGCCATGCGGGTTAGGTCAGACCCTCCCGAAGGAGCAGAAGGCTGCATCCCTGTGCTGGGTCCACACTTGCCAGGTGATCTTTCCAGACCTCAGCTGCTCTTCAGCCTTTACCAGGCCCTTGAACAACCATGCTGAGAGGTGGCCATGGGAGTTGAAAGACCTTTTGGTGGTCTCACTGGTGCTGGGTTGTCATGTCCCTGACTCCTTTTGTTATGCCCTCAGCTCAGGACACAGAGAAAGGTGGTGGGAGAGCTGCAGCATTTCCAGAATCACTGGTCTGGGGCTACCTTCCAGCAGCTTTGGACCAATTCTTTGCTCCTAGTTGTTTGGCCTGGACTGAATGAGAAAGCATATTTGTTAATATTTTCTCATTAAAGAACAAGGGCTGGCCTTTTTTTTTTCCTAAACTTTCATTTAAAGTAACTGTATTTTCTGCCTAAACACCTGATTCTGTCTTTAATCATGCTAATTTCCTGATCTCAGCAACGTGTCAATGCCACAATTTGGTGCGCTGTAGGTAAGAATATAAAAAACCTTTTGTTTCTTTGAAATACGTTGCTTTTTCATTTCACCGAGATCATTTATTCCTGTGTCAAGGAAGAATAAATGAGAAGTGTCAGGCAGACCTTTTATATATTGCTTTATCTTTAAGCTAAACAAATCCTCTGTGTGCAGCCTGGCTTGGTATGGAAATCTCTGCACTCCTTTATCAGTTGTCACCCTGTTACTTGATGTTCTCCCTTTCTGAAGGGGAATAACAGAAACCTCATATGTGCCCTTGCAGCTGCTTTCCTGAATGTTATTGTGCTGGTTTGATACTATTTTTTTTTCAATCTACTGTTTGCACAGCAAAAGGTTGTATTTTGTTTTCATGATGTCAGAGTCCTTCGCCGGGCTGACTGCTGGGAAGTCGTTTTCAGGAGCAGCTTCAGCTGATTTACAATGTAGGGCATGTAGGAGTAGTTTGGGTCGTTTGCCATTGGTATGTGTGCTGCTTTGCATTAGTTTCTTCAGACTTCATCTTCCCACTCCCTTGTCCTCCTTGGGTGCCTTTGAAGGTTCTCACAGTTCTCTCTGTGCTCGAGTTAAATATGCATACACGTGTGTATTAGCCCATTTGGATGTGTATACATCCAAGGACACATCCACACATTTTTCTCAGCCTGCTGAAGAACTTCTGCAGCCCTGCATATCCTCCCACGCAGGTGAGCTCGTTCCTTTGAAAACTGACCACTTATTCTTCCTCCTTGTTTTCCACTTCTGAGATATTTTCAAAGCCTCAGCCTCTCTCAGATCCCTTAACTATTGTCACTGGCTTTCACTGCAGTCCTTTCATGGGAGCTGGACCAGGCTGAAGCCATCTGAACTACGCACAAGATACGCACAGAGCGCACTTAGATGCTTATCCTCAAATTTCCTGCTCTGACACCAGACACCTCTGGTTGATGGCTCACTTTCTGTTCAAATTTAATTCAGTTACTGCACAAAGCCACTTTGTACCCTGAAAAAGAGGTTGGAAACTTTTCGTGCCACATGTGAGCTGGGGGCAGGAGAGGAAGACAAAACGTCAAAGGCCTTTTCTTTGCTCTGCCAGCCAACCAGCGAGGCTGAGCAGAGCCATTGCCACTGGCCACTCACCCCACACAGCAGCTGCCCCACTTGGTGCACTGAAACCCAAATAAGCAAGCACATAATTAAATCTAATTCCCATCCAGCAACCATCCAGAAATACAGCCAGCTCCTCACAGAGTGTAAATCACCACGGCCTGCTGAAAGCAGTGAAACAGTCCATGCAGCACTTGGGCCAGACTCTGCGTTTTCCAGGTGGGCCATGAAGTGATATCACTGCTGCAGATCCAGACAGCCTCCCTCAGCAGAGGAGGATGGACAGCTTCTTTGGGAATCCTTAAGGAGGCCAGGAACGACACGAGCAAGTTTTACATAAGGCATTGAGGCTGTCTGGCCCCTCTACATCCTGAAATAAGATGAGTGGTGCATCCCCTTGGGTGAACATGAGGAGAGCTGCTGTCCTGCTTGCTTTTGCTGTAGCCTTGCAGTTTTAGACCCACATTTAGAGGAGCCAGATTCCTTCGTTTTATAAAGGTTTTTTTTTTTAATTTTAAATTTAAGCTAAACTCATGTTCACCGAGTCCCTTTGTGGCAAATTTCCCAGCGACAATTCAAGGGGGGGAGTGTTCCATGTTCCACTCTAGTGAGGTCTGGTGTCTTCTTCAGCACGGGGAGCAGCTCTCTGATACATAAAATTTGGGTTCACCATCCCGGAAGAAATGGAGCGTATCATGCACACTGTTATTGAGTCTCTGTGAAACAATGTTAAATAGTAGAGAGGAGAAAGAGAACATAAAAACAGACCATGAGCTTTTTTTATCCCCAAGCAGCACTGCAATGTGCGTAGGGGAGGGCAGAATTCAGAATTCTCGCTTTTCAGTAAAGTCACATTTCCCTTCAGATGGGGAAAGCAGTCCCAACAAAAAATCACTTGCTACCCCGTGAACTTTGTGAGCAGAAATGCCAGCAGAGGCCTAAAGTCAGCGGTTCTGGCTGAGCTGTGTATTGTAGCAATACAGGAGCGGGGCTGGTGCAGGCTGCACACAAATGGAGCCCGGGGACAGCTCTGCCCATAAAGTGACCATCCTGCCAGAGTGGTGTTTGATGTCCCCACTGGGTGGCTTTCATGGGTACAGATGCCATGCTGCTTTGCAAGGCCACAGGGATTTCTCTTACCTTTAAGAGGTGACTAAGAACTCCTGGATTAGACCCAAAGTGTGCATAAACCTGTATCAGGGCAAAGCCTTAAGGCTGTTTCTCTTGTTGATTTGGGAACTGAACCAACCCAAGGGTTTAAATGGCTTTGAAGCCCATCTTCACGTGACTTGCCCTCATAACCTCGAGTGAGACAGTGGAACAGGTTTCTCAGAGAGGTTGTGGATGCCCCATCTCTGGAATTGTTGAAGGCCGAGCTGGAAGTGGCCCAGGCCAACATGCTCTAGTGGGTGGCATCCCTGCTTATGGCAGGGGTGTTGGAATTAGATAATCTTCCAACAGAGAACATCCAATTATTGTATGAAAATATGAAAATACATAAGCAGGCATGCATGTACGTGGCTTTAATGGCTCCATTGAGTGATTGGGCTGTGTCAGTGTCCTCGGCAGGGGGGATTCAATCAAACTGGGCCAGCACCACTGACTGAATTTACTGAGGCTCTTTCATTTTCTCATCATCCTGCCAATCTACCCGGCTGGGCAAGTGATGAAAGACCATGTCGGCCACCACAGGAAAAGGAGAAAAAGGAGAAATACAGTTGTTGCTGGAGGGGTGTCTCCCAAGGCTGTTGCATGAGGTTTAGGCAAAAGTGAGTCAAATTTAATTCAGTTACTGCACAAAGCCACTTTGTACCCTGAAAAAAAGGTTGGAAACTTTTTGTGCCCCACATGAGCTGGGGGCAGGAGGGGAAGACAAGCCCTGATATATCATGTGAAAGTCAGGGTCCAAAATCCAGCTTAGGGCAAAGGGTTCTTGTCTGCACGGTGCTGTGCTTCCCACATGTCTGCACTCTCACCTCTTTGCTCAAGCACTGTAAGTAGCTCCCCAAAACTGTGCAGGAATTCTTGAGCTGCCTTCAGGAGTCCTGGCCTGACATCAGAAGCAGGATTCCATCTCAGACTTTAAGTGCCAGTGGGGCAGTGGGGTTGCTGATACCAACATTAACACTTGAAATTTCCTGTGGTTTAAGAGCTGTAGACCTCTGGCCTCAATTGTACTGAAATGAAGAGCAGATCAAAGGGAAAAATATGGCAAAAATATGGCAAAGATTCTGATTCATAAACACATAAAAATTCTGTGTTTATGAATGTGCACATGCACAAAACAAGTCAAAAAAAAAACCCACTTGGTATGAATCACGCAAATATTGTGTGGGGGAATCATTTTCCACCAGGGAGCTAATTGCTAATTACACGAGTGTGAAGCAAATTCATTTGCAAAGTTTTGTTCTTTGTAGCCAAAGAAACCAAATTTTGCAGAAGCTGAGCTGATGGGTATTTAGGCAACAGAGGTATTGTTATTTCTGTCAGAACCCTGAGCTGAAGTTTTTAAGAAAGCTATTGCTGTTTAAAACAACTTCACTTTATTTATTAGCTCAAAACTTTCCCAGAGTGAATGACAAATAAAGCCTGTGTTATTTTTCCAGGGCTTATTTTGAGATAAAAGCTATCTGATATAAGGGGTTCCTCTGGCAGCTGGACAAGGAGGCCATACATCAGCATCAAGGAGCAGGGAGAGCTGCCTGACGGATGTGAGATGTGCTGGAGGCTTTCTCTGCCCTGGTTGAGAGCCACTCCGGCTGCTCGACACGGAGGTGTGGGGCATGAAAATGGAGACATGAAAATGGGGCAGTGTGGGGAAAATATATCCCCTCTCTGCTGTCCTGTCCCCTCCGTGGCGGCCACCTCCTCAGCAGAGCTTTGGTGTGGTCACGGGGCCACAACAGAGGGGCAGAACAGGGCTGGGGGCTGCCAAGGATGATTCCATCAGGAAATGCAGCGTGGCTGAACGTGGTGGCAGCAGCAGTATCGTGGTTACGTGTCTGTGGAGCTGCTAATTAGGGATAATAAGCTGAAGTAAATGTGGCTTATTCTTTTTTTCCTCTACAGAGGACTCATCCTCCCCTTATGAGTCCTTTAGTCCTCGCAGCCTTTTAAAGTCCCTTTAATTTATCCAGGCAGTGCTGGGGTGGCTCCCGGCAGGTTTTGATCAGGAAGAATGGAGAGGGCTTGGGTTGCAAGAGCCGAGGGAAGCTGAATGAATCATTAAAAGCAAGATAAGAACCTAAAAGCCTCCACCAAATGCCCTTATTAATGCTGATTTGATTGTTTATGCCACTTGACAGGGATGAAACCAGAGGCAGATGCAACAACTAAATCCTGGGTCACTGCAGCGTCCTGCCCGTGGTGCCTGGCCTTTGCTGGAGACCTCCCTTGTGCATCCAGGCACGAGGTTATGTGTTTGGGGGAGCAATTCGCCTGTCTCCTCAGGGGCTGGCTGCTGCAGGCCAGGCAGGGTGTGTGGCTGCCCAGACATCTGTGCCCAGATGCCGCGCGGGATTTCTCACAGGAGCGGAGAGCGGCGGTGGCACCGCTCGGGGCGGCCGTGCTCAGCAGGGGCAGTGGCAGGCTCGGTCACTGTCACCCATGGGGCTGGGGGCATTGCTGGTGTCCCCCAAGGGCTGCCAGTGGGTGCCTTGGGGTGCTCGCCTGCTGTCCTTCCTGTGCCCTGCAGGCTTTTTGCTTGCAGCCAAGAAGTGGAGGCTGAAGCGGGAGTTTTTAAAGGGCTTTTTGTAATCTAGGTTAAAAGAGGAGCAGAAATCAAGCTCGTGGTCTTTGCTGCTTACCCCAGGGTAAGGAAGATGCTCACGCTCTAGAGTCATTTTCTACAGGCAAGGAGAGCAAGCTTTGGGCAGCCTGGCAGAGAGGGGCTGAGGGAGGACATTTCCATCTCCAGGACTCACACGTGCCGTCCACACCAGCTCCCCACCTGATCGCAGCAGACAGCAGCAGCTCCCTGTATTGCAGAGAGCTGGTAAAGCTTGCAAGATGCTCAAACACCATGGCAAAAGTGATAAATGTAGACAATTTCAGGCAGATTATGTGTGCTAGATAAGCTGCCAGTACCTGGAAGAGTCATTGAGGGACAGCTGCTGTGCAGCAGTGGAAGATGTTTCCTTTTCCTGCTGCTCCTGCATAAGCAGTTGGGTTTAGGTGTACTTTGAGCATTCTGAACACTGTTTTCTAGTGCATGCTGGAGCCACTCCACCATGGAGCAGCACTCTGCCTTGCTTTGGTGTTCTGCAGCTGAAAGCAGAGGACTGAAAGGCAGGCCACCAGCTCCACCAGGAGCAAGTCACCAGAGGGATGTGTCTGAGCACGTGCCAGGACAGCGCTCTGAGGGTGTTGAGGTCTGTCCTGACCCCTGCAGAGGACAATTGTTGGCAGTGTTTCACACCTCCTCTCTGTTTAACAGCATTTCTCCAACTCACAGCAATAAAAAGCATGGAGGGTTTTTAGAGGAGGGCCTGAGGATGCACCAAGGAGCAACGTGCCAGGCTCTCTGCAGCTGCACACAGGCTTTGCTCAGTGCTTGTGCTGCTCTGAAACCTTGCCAGTGCCCAGTGCAGCCCTGCAGAAGGCCAGATGGGATCAGGTGCTGGAAGCTGGAGAGGTCTCAAGAGGCACAAAGCAGACCTTTCTTTGGTCCAGTCTTCACATGTCCTGCATCTTGCTGTTAGTGGCAGATTGGCACTGGCAAACCTTTAGCACCATCCAAGCCAAATCTGCCCCTGGAAGCACTGGGAGAGAGTTGCCCTTATTTCTGCGAGGTCTTTCCATATCTTGGCTGCCTTGGATGGCTGGGCTGGCTGCTGAGCGAGCTTCTTGCTTGCGGTGTCTCAGGATAACTGCGGCTGGCTGCACGTGGGTTTCACCCCCTGCAGCATGTGCCTGCTTCTTTGGCTCCAAGGGCTGAATTCCTGGTGCTTTTCATAGCATTGTGCTCTTCCCCGTGCTTCTTCCGATCTTCAGAGCGAGACATGTTTCCCAAGGATAAAAGACCAGAGCTAAACCAGGCTGAATTCAGAGCTGCTGCGTTTTGTGAAGCGGAGCTGATCTGGATTTAGATCAGCGGAGCTCAGCTCACGGCACAAAAATAGACAAAATTCTTCAAGGCATGCTGGAAATGTTAGCAGCTCTTTGAACAGCAGCTCTTTCAGCCTGTCCTCCTAACTTTCTCCCTAAAATGCTGCTTGTTGCACAGAATGGGCCCTGTTTTCTTCCCTGTCCTGCAGCTGTCTGCAGCTTTTCTGGCATTTGGAGCTGTCTCTGTGCTAGGGTCTCCTGGGCTTATGTCACCCTCTGGCTCTAGTGATGGTCTCCCTGGGAGTGCCGAGCCAGGGATATTTCTTCTGTCAGTTTGAGAAGAGGAACCCTCTGATCAGGTAGATCCTTGACTTTGGTGAGGCGGGGCTGGAGGGGGAAAGGAATACTTTCTGCTCTTCAAATGCACCAGACTTCAGCCTCATTGCTTCCCCCAGCAAATGTCCTACTGGCAGCTGTGTGTGCACGCTGCTGAGCAAGTGTAGCTGCAGCCCCTCGGGGCAGGAGACAGAAACTTTCCAGAGGGGAGCCTGTGTGGCTCAGTGCAGGAGCATCAGTTCAGGCAGCCCTGGTGCTGCAAGAAAACCCAGGGTCAGAGCGGCCCTGAATTAGACATCTGGTTTAGGAAGGTTCTTGTATAGGTCATGAGAGCTGCCACGCTGTACCCAGTCCACACTTTCACTTTTCCTCTGCGAGTATGTAGAGTGAAATTTGGTTATGTTTGCAAAAATAAAAGCAGCTTTGTACAAGATCCCTCGATGGTAATGGCATGCCAGCCCTGATCAGTAATTACCTGGCTACTGATGGCAAGAGGTGATGGTCCTGAATCAGCAGCAGTGGGTGTTCAGAGATCCCTCTCTGCCCAGCCCCTGGCACACGTGGAATCGGGGGAATGAGAGGCTCAAGGCTCAGTGCCTGCTCTATTTTTCCTGATCTCTGCTTTTTTTTTTTTTCCTCTCTTTTTCTCTCATCTGCCCTGTGCATTTTAAATCACATCTCAGGGCAGCTGCAGCATCCTGCCTTATTGCAGTGGCATGTCTGTGTGTCGTCCACACTTGCTCTCTTCACAGCTGAAGAAGCTTTCCAAAATAAAAAATCCGTCACTTGCAAGCACCATGCAGATGAAATATGCTTTCCTTAGTAAAATATTAAAACAAATCTCTTCCACACAGTCACAGCCCATGAAAATGTCTTTAAAACACACAGGGAGGCATGGATGCAATATTTACAATCTTGAGCAAGGCAATTTATAATCTGCCTGAGCTCCCTGATGCTATTTGAGTGGGTTTTTTTTTTTCCTGGACTGTATCAGAACAAATTAATCAACATTTTCCTAACTATATGCATGTGGACTTCTAAAAATTTTGGCTGTAGGTTGTAGCACTGATTGCTCACAGGGCTTATCCAAGCGTCTTGGATGTGATAAGCAGGAGAATGCACCAGCCACTCCAGTGAATTTCTAATGCAAACTGACCAGCCCGTTTTCCCCTCTGCAATTATTAAAGGTCAGCTCAAAATGAACCAAGGAAGGGGAGGGATTTGGTCACTTTTTTCTTTGATTCTGGGTCTTAATTCTCTTCCTAGGGCTGAGGGTGGGGGAAGGAATGGAAGCAAAGCCCTGCTCCTCTTGTGCTCCCGTGTCCTCATTCTGGGCACAGAGCTGGCCAGAGACCTGGACCCTGCCAGTGCTGGGAGCCCTGTCCCCTTTGCAAAGGATCTCTTGCACCACTTCCTTTGGCTCTCTGCTCCTTTGCCGCTCTGTGAATTTTCCCCTTATAAGAAGTGTGTTAAAGACACCATCCCACTGCTCTTCCAAGCTCTTCAGAGCCTGTGACCTCAGCCATCACATGCTGAACCATCTCTCACATGGCAAAACACAGCTCCAGGCACCTGCCAAAGGACTGGCTTCTATTGTTGCTATTAAAAAAAAATAATAAAAAAAGGTAATAAAAACTGTCTCCTCCCAAAATGTTAAATTTTATTGCCAGGCTTCGAGAGAGCTTGAGAGACCCCAAATGCTGACCTCTTGAGTATTTTACCTCTGTATCCCCTGCGAGCTCTGGTGCTAAAACTGCAGGGGCACAGCAGGAACTGGAGCGAGGTGGAGCCTTTTCCTGGTGAGGTGGTTTGGGAAGGCTTGCTCCCATCCTCTGCCGCTGCTTGGATGCGCTTGTCTTGCCAGGGATTTCCTGCATGTGCTTCCTGCTGAAGCTGAGCAACACTTTTACTGCCTCAATGAGTTTGCTTGCTCTCTTGTGTGTGACAGCTGCAGTTGGGAGAAATACAGGAGAGGAGGACTGAGGAGAGGAGCTGAAAGCTCCCTGAGGAAGGCAAAAGCATTTCTGTGAGTTCCTTTGCTGCCTCGTGTCACAGGGTACTCATGACTGTGCTTCTCCAAGGGCTCTGTGTGTCAGTGATCTGAAAATGCTTCAGCCAGCCCCAGCCAAGCATTACTGGGATGGGCTGAAGTGCTTGAGCATTGGGAAATGATTGCTCACTGCAACCATGCTGCAGGAAAACCAAAACTGTTTTCCACGTTTCAGGATCCATGTTTTAGGAAGCTGGTTGCTGAATTTTAAGACATGCCACGTATCCATGAACACTGGCTTGCTCTAACATCTCATGTGGAGACCCAGAAATGCACAGAGCTATGAGGAGGCAGCTCTCTCACAAACCAGGTCTGAAAGCAGAGCAGTCCTGGATCACATCAGATCAGGACATCTGCAGGCAGAGAGGGGCTGAGATTGCTCTGGAGCAGGTGACACTGCCTGCACATCCCTCTGGGACCAGGTTTTGCAGACATCCTGGTGCATCTGTAAAGCTTTCAGCACAAAGCAAACTGCTTTGCAGAGGTTCAGAGCCTGCTGATTGCCACTGGAGAGAATCTACTCCAGCATCTTCCAGCAGCAGCAGCAGCTGCCAAGCCTTTTGTACCAAACACTTGGAGTTGATTTTCTGTTTGCCACCATAAATTAAGACCTGGTGTTTCCTAAGTTTGTCCCGAGCAGCTGAGTTGTGTGTCTGGTAGCCAGAAGGAGGAGCTGACCAAGGAAACTTTGCAGCACTGGGGGTTCCTCTGGTAGTGCACTGGGGCAGGCTGACCAGTCTAAGTCTAAAACCTCAGAACAGAGTTGCAGCCAGAGCAGGGCTGCTGCTTTGGCCTTGCCATCATTGCAGAAGGTCAGTGCTGTGGCAGAGGCCCTGCTGTAGCAATGGCAACACCCAGCAAAGGTGAGCCCCCAAACTGGAGCCTTTCCGGCCATGGCATCGAGGTTCTGGGGGTTTCACAGCTCTGCTTTTGGCCACCAGCAGCTTGTAGGGCCTGTTGGGTAGCCCAGCCCTGATCATCCATCCCCAGAGATCACGATGCCCCCCCATTCCCGTGGCAGGAGAGCTGTGGGCAGCTGGGCACGGAGAGGTTATTGCTGAGACCAAGTGGAAGCAGGTGAAAGTCTCTTGGATGAAAGTGTTTCACAGTGTGACAGTGGGGCAGCTGAGGATCAATGTCTGGTCCCTGAAGAAGCCTGGCAGAAAAGTTAAAAAGTAAAAGAAAAGTAAATCCCTGCTCCACAGCCCCTCCCATGCCTGTCATGCTCTTACTGCCCAGCTATGCATTTGTCAGCATTTCTTGCAGATGAGGCTTCTGGGTGCTCCAGCAAATGATGGTGCAATATTTCAACTGGGCATACATGTCCTGCAGACCTCGATGCTTTTTCTGGAAAGTGAAGGGTCAGCAGAGAGCTGCTGACCAAGGTTTGGCAGGTCCCTTCTGCTCTAATGCAGCTCTCTGCTCCCCTGAACTTACACGGAAGGGACAGGAGGGATAAATGTGGAGTGGGGTGCAGACAGCCTGTAGCCTCACAAGAGCGTGTGGAGGGCTTCCTGAAATTGTTGCATCCTTGGTTTCACTGCCTTTCCTAGAGCAGACACTGGCATCATTGTCCCATTTCCCCTCTACTAAAGTGCCACTTCCAGAGGTGCTGCTGAGAGCTGTGACATGCAGTGTCCAAGTGCTTGTGCCAAACAGCCCCGTGTGGTGACAAAAGCCTGTCCTCCCTATTCAGTGATGGCAGCTGAGGCTGGAGTTTCTTCTTGCCTGAACAACAGTTTCAGCACAAGCCTGAGGAGGACCAGGATTTCTCTGGCTGCCCTAGGAGCATAAGGATGGGACAGCAGGAGGTCCTGGGCACTTTGCCCGTGGTGTTGCTGGCACCCCTGCAGCACACTGGGTATAGCAGAGGTGAGTATCCAGCACCTACTGCATGGGCAGAGTCAACAGAGATATGGCTGTGGGGCTGCTGGGACTCCAGTGAGCCCCTGAGAAGTTTTGGGAGACAGAAGTCTTTGATGTACCTTTCTAAAGCCAGCTGGGCAGCTGTGCAGTCACAGCTGTTGGCAGAGGGCATCCAGAAGTGCTGAGTAATGTATCACTGTGGTACTACCTCCCAAAACCACCTCCCTGCACTTGGTCCTCCCAGGATCCCTGTGCCAGGCACCCAAGCTCCATGATGGCTGGGAGAACCAAGAGGATGAGCCATTTGGTGAATTATTTATCCATTATTCATTTACTCAATATGCGTGTAATGCCGTGCACTGAGTGAGCAGGCGCAAAATTAAAAACCAAAATGATGGATGCTGCCTTATCAAGCGCTCTTCATCCCACTCTTGAGACTGATTCAGCTTTAAATATTGATGGCAGATCGCCTGTTGGCAAAAAAAGATTGTGTAAATCCATCCATCTCCACTCGCTGCCACCGTTTTGGAGGCAGAGGCTTTGTGCAGCTGCAGCCGTGGCCGAGACGTGTGGTCTGTGCTGCCTGGCATGGACAGGGGGCTCAGAGTCCCTTTAATTCCCTCCTGAAGATGGCAATTAATCTGTGCCTGAGTGCTCACCGACGTGGCAGCACAGCGCCAGCGAGCTGCAGTTTTGAACAAGCTGATCCTTGGAACATCCCTGAAAAGCCCGGGCCACCCCAGCAGGGACTGCAGCACGGCTCTAATCGTGGGGCTGCCATTCCTTCTGCGGAGGTGCTTGAATAGCTGCTGCCTTCAGTGCTATTCTTTTACTTCAAAACCTGCCAGGCACACATTCGGATGGAGGATTAGTTTAAAAAAAAAAAAAAAGTAGAAAGCAGATCCCCTCTGAGAAAGGTGGTGTGATGCCTGAGGAGCTTTGGGAGCTGCTGTGTTGAGGGACTAGCGCAGTGAGGAGCAGCTTCCCATGTGCAGGTGAAGCTGCATTACAGCTCCAGGCAGTCTTTCCAAAGACCTGTAGGACCCTGAATTTCCCGGGTGGATCCTGCCCCTGCCACCCTCAGGGCTTCTCACACCTTCAACAGGAGCTGGATTCCCAAAACCAGCCTCAAGTGGGGCTGCCTGCACAAGGATACATTCAGGGCTGTCCCAGGTGAATCCTGACGCTGGGATCTGCTTTTTTTCCTCTCTCACAGCCTCTCGCCGGGCCCATCCGTGAGGCCTGAGCTCCTCACAAGAATCTTTTCTGAGATGAGAGCGATGGGTGCTCAGCTCAGCAGGGCCCATCACACGTGCCAGCCCGAATGCTTCATCCACAGCACGGGGTGGGGAAGCAAACACCTTTCCAGGCCGGCTCTTCCCCGCCTGGCAGTGTGAGAGCTCGGGGGACATCTCCGGCCACAGCCTCCTGCACCCTGCCAGCGTTCCCGCTGCGTTTCACACCATCTCCTTCCCTCCCTCTCCCAGCTGCCAGGAACGTGGGGAGGGATGGGGGCTGTGCACAAAAGGGAGGGGATTTGCCTGCTCCTCGGCAGGCCGGAGGCACCCTTGGGACCCGAGGTCGCAGATGGATGGCCTGGGGGCGGCGCCAGCACAAAGCGCACTGGAAACATCTCGGCTGGCTCTCCCGAGCCGCAGGCATGTGGCGAGGTGCCTCTCTGGGGACGCTGTCCTTGCACGACTCCGGGGCTGAATTCCCCACGTGCTGCAGCGTGACTCCCACGTGGGCACGCTCCTGCTCGCTCTGGAGCACTGTGCAGGCGGCTCTGTGCATTGCAGGGCTTGCAGGACAGCAACAAAAAACAGGTTTTCACGCTGGCAGCCTTTCAAGGGACAAAGCAGCGTGACTTTAGGGTAAAGGCCTAGAGGATATGCAAGCTGAAGAAACAAATGCCATCAGCCCTTCTCATCCTTGCTCTCTGGAAGAAAGAAGTGATATTCTTTGCACATTTGAAAAGACCAAGACAAGTATCTTAAACATGGAGTACGGCCAGTCCAATTACTTCTCTTGGTCTCGTGCCCAGGGTTTATTCCGTGAAACATCTCAGTGACAAATGTTCCCACTGCAAGAAACTTTCTAGTACTTCTTTTTTTTTTCCATTTCTTGACACTGTAAACTTATGCCAGAGGCTGCTCAGAACCAAGGTGTAATTTACATCCATCCAGACCTCTGCAAAGTGCAGCTGGAAAATCTCTCAGGAAGGAGATAATTGCTACGGCCTTGAGAAATAGCTTTGTGTAAATGAACCCAGAGATTTCTTTTGTGGGAATAAACTTCTCTTGGAGATATGTCCTTTCTCTCCTTTAATCTTTCCACTGGGATTTCCATATCAGCAACCTAAGACCCAACCAGACCGTATTGCTCATTTTCAGTGTGTTTTAAGCACAGATTAATTGCAGATACCCAGCTGTCGTGCTCTAACTAGCCATCTCATCCCATTAAACTAAACAACTGCCAACCCATCTGAAAGCATGCATGAATAACATTTCCAACTGCCATTCTTCATCCTCTAAAAAGAAAAAGTCGTGGTGGCAATTCAGGTTCAGACCTTTGCCTTGGAAAAAAATCAGTGCCTCTCTGTTGAGCACACTTGGCCATCTTGTGCTGGCAGAGAGCTGCTGTGTGTGTTGCTGCTTGAATGCATATTGTTTACATAAATGTTGCAAGAGGATCGGACGGAGAGCGAGGGGAGCTGCGTTCTCGGGAGGTTAAGCTCTGGGCTGTGCTCCTAGGCTGGATCACAGCTCCTCAATGGGGGAGAAACTGGGAGACAGCAGCAGTGCATTTTGGAGGGGCAAGAAGTGTGCTAGTGACAGACCCAAGGGCCTGGAGGGCAGTGCCAGGCCGAAAGGAGCAGGTCCCTGCTCCATCCTGGCCCTAAATTGTGTCTCAGCATCGGGGCTTTTTATTCGGTGCAGGACTCTGTGCAAACGTGTTGCCAGCTCTGTCTGCTCAGCCAAATTAATAGTGCCAAGCAGGAACAAGATGTACTGGCGGGTTTCCCTGGGACCAGGTGGGTCCTGGCTGTCCCCTCAGGGGAGCCAGGGAAGGGAAAAGCTCCCCTCTCCCAGGCTGAGTTCAGCCCTGATGGCCTTGCTCTCCCACAGCTCCAGGAGCCCCAGCATCCCTTAAGCTCCATCTAAGGGTCATATTTATTGGTCAGACTGGGAGTTAAGGAGAGGCAGGTTGCAGAGATGTGCACCTTCTCCATTCCCCCACCACCTGCATGCGGCTCATTTCCTCCAGATATTTCCAAGCACTTGTGGCATAGCAAGCACCAAAGTCCCTTTTTTTTTGTTTGTTTCACTATTCTTGCAGCAATCCAGCACAAACCCCCAGTCTGCAGCCAGTGGCTCAACCACAAATTGCTTCCCTTTGGAAAGCACAGGCACAAATGGACTCTGGGGCCTGGGGGAGCCCTGTGTGCAGGAAATCAGCATTACCTGGGACAAGGCAGTCACTTGCAGCTCCCAGAGCAGCTGCTGTATGAGGACGTTTCAGAACCAGCAGGCTGTTTGTCACTGCCTTCCCTTTGATCTCCCCAGTGAAACCTCTTGTGCTGTGCGCACGGTTTTTCCTGAAGGAGCTGCTGGATCTTCACAAACCCATCCCTCCCCATGCCTCTCCTGAGATCTCACTAGAAAGTCTGGAGTATTGGCTATCCAAAGGTGCAGACAAAATGGGAATTTCTTTTTTGAATAAGCCTGAAAGCCCCAGGGTTTGCACACAGCCAAGGGCTCCCCAGCTCCTGTGCTGCCATGCACCACTAGCAGTGCTGGCAGGTACCAAACTGTGCTTGGGGTTTTTTACAAGCCATGGACTTGCATTTACTTCTTTGCTTGCTGGATGGAAGGGTGCGTATGATTCTGGTCCCCAGCATTTCACAAAGGCTTAATTCAGAGTTCAGTTTGGGGTCCAACAAAGCTCCTGATTTGTGGGTGGCTGCTGGGAGCTCTGGTTGGTTATTAAAATATTCCTGGTATCACTTACATTACCCTCACCCTAAGGTGAGGCACCGCAAAAGGTGCTGGAGAATGTGAACAGTATCCTCTACAGCCTGCAGAGGAATGGAAACCTCCTCAAACCAAACTCAGTGACTGAAATTCAAAGCATTGAATTTTTTTAACAAAATGCTGTCATTATCCTAAATATAAAAAATGTTTGATTCCCAACCATTTTTTCATAGTAATATTAGACAAAAGCAGCTTGTTCTAAACATGTCACTTTTGACAAAACCAGCATCTCTGTGGCTGAAAATAAATACTCTGTGGATAAATCTCTATGCCAGTACTAGTGATAAGTCTTTCATTTCATGCTCTAATTGAACATTGGCTTTACAACTTAAAAGCAATCATCCTAAATTGCCTTCTGCTAATATTAATGCTTCAGACAAAGGGTAACAGCCAGATTATAGGTTCGTATATTATTCAGGCAAATCTGGGTTCTTCATACATCACTTTTAGAAAGAAAATTAATTTTTCCATGTGTCAAGAATGAAAATAGTAATAACGGATGATACACTTACATCACCCTGCATTGCTGAGATTGGCAAGAACATTGCCTCTGAACAAAGTGAGTGCAGACAGCATGCGTGCCTTCACGCCAAACCACAGCAGGCGGGTGGGCAACCTCAAAAGTGCCACTGCCTGTGACTTAAACCTGCATTTCTTCAAGAGACAAACTAGATCTCACATGCTGCACTGATAAGAAACACCACCCCCTTCCCCATGTTTAATGCACATAATCTATTTAAATCCCTCACCTGGCAGGTGGCTATGTGAATTGGCAAGGACTCGCCCCCTCAAAGAGAGCTGAGAGCAGAGCTACAGAGGGGGAGCTCTGTCACGCCAGCAGAGGTGCCATGGGTCTGGTTTCCCGGGGTTGGTGCCCTGCTCCAGCCCAGTGACCAGCAGGGTCCCTGCAGGGCTGACACTGAGCCTGGACAGATTCCAGCCACGGTACTAAAAGTTTGGCAACAGGCAGGATCTTCCAATGGGAAATAAACAAAAGCCAAAACCTTATCCATCACCTGAGGCTGTGGTGTCAGGGCTAGACCTGTCTTTGAAGCATCTGGATTGTCCACTTGATAGGAACCACTAATCATTTGCGCATTTTGCTCCTGCTTTAGCCATTTCCCGGCCCAGCTCCCTCATAGGGATGATGGTGGCTTTGCACAGCAGCCCTAGTGCCGCTGTGCAACCCTGCATGCCCTCTGCTTTTCTGGAAACCTGCTCTTTCCCAGGCATCTGCTGGGAGTGGGGTATTTTTAGCTCTTGGTGCTGGGGCCAGGTGTCTGCATGGCAGAGGAGTCTGTGGATCCCTGGGAACTGCCTGTTCCCACTGCAGCTGCTGCCCTCCACTTGCAGGCACAAGCACCACCATCACCTCCTCGCTCAGCAGCTTCATTCACTCGCACCTTGCTTCCTCTTGCAGGAGCAGGCTTCCCTCTGTCAGCTTTAGAGAGCTGCTTGTACTCACCCTGCAGTTTGAGATCCTGCCTGCCTCCTCACTCACCCCTGCCATGCTGACCCTCCGGTCCAGCCCAGCATGGCCAGGGATTCCCTGGCACCTAAATTGTTGGGGGATGTCTTTTGCACCAGCTGGAGCAAATCTGTGCTTGTTCTCTGAGCTTGGATGATGAGGTGGGATCACACCTGCACCCAGCCATCACATCAGCAGTGCCAGTCACCCCTTTGCCCTCCTCAGGTGCTCTGGACCTCATGCAGGAGGTTTGTGACCCTGGTAGTGGTGGTGGGAATGGAAGGTTCCCCCGAGCTGCTGGGGGGATGGAGGTAGCAGGTGATGAGGGGAAAGTGCTACATTCAGACTGTGGTCTCCTAGCACCCCTTCCTTTCCTTCCTTCCTTCCTTCCTTCCTTCCTTCCTTCCTTCCTTCCTTCCTTCC
>VXBU01004953.1:112872-159710 GCA_013400315.1 Bombycilla garrulus
CTTCCTTCCTTCCACAGCCCACAGATCAATGGCTCCTTGGGCAGAGACAGAGACCAAGGTTGTGTGCCCTGCAGAGGCATCAGCCAGTAAAAACAGTCACCCAGACATTAAAAAACCATCTGTAGCTGGGAGCTGTGCCTGGCACTGAGGACCATGGCCCCAACAGGGGGCACATCCTGCAGGCAGAGGCCGGAATGTCATGAGCAGACACTCACAGGATGGAGCTGTCCTTGCCCTTGTTGGAGCAGAGGGCACCCACAGCCCTCCTGCTCTTTCCTTGCAGGAGCTGAGGCTCCAAGGAGAGCTGGGAGGGAATGTGTCACAGCTCAGGGCTTCCTTCTTGAGATCAAGGTGCTTGGACAAGCAGAGGGTGAAGAGCAGCTGCAGCCCTGGGGAGCGCACCCTGCCTGGCAAAGGATTTCTCGTGTGCTTGCTGAGGAGCATCTGATACCAACAGAGCTGAAGTGGTCACACAAGAAATCCAGGGCTTGTTTGGGCTCAGGAGGCCAAATCCCATGTCCCACACACCACCTAAGGATGCCATCAATTCCAGTCTGCAGTAGCTCAGCAATTTGCAGCAACACCCAGAGTCTCATGCAGCCCTTCCAGGTCAGAGGTCCCCAGGTGCTTCACAAAGCCTGGCTGGTGTCCGGCTGTCACAGAGGCAGGGGACACAGTCACGGAGAGGCTGGCACAGAGGTGATGTGTGCTGGGACAGACCATAGAGCTCCCAGGATGTGGCTGGCAGGCTGAGCACTGCCTGGGCTGTGAGCAGCACCTCGTGCAGCCAGAGGAGCACTTGGGGCTTATCTGCAGGCTGGTGTTTACCCCGCAGTTGTCAGTCTCCTGTACGGAGCGGCCCAGTACCAAAGTGCCTCTTGTTAATAGCTTGTTATCAGGCCTGGTGCAGCTATGTACAAGCTTTATCTCCTTGATCCCATCTGTCTCAGGAAATGTGGTTGAGGGGAGAGTGAGGGTGCAGCTCAGTGGCTGCAGGAGTCCAGGAGAGAGACCTGGGCACCCCACGGCTACATCATGGCCATGTCTAATTCATCGCGCTCGGTGAGCACTTGGAAATGTCACTGGGGAGCTGCAGTGGCCATGATTGATCGTGTCTCTGCTGCATGCTGACGGAGGAGAGCGACTTCAGCAAGAGGAGACCTTGGCTCCCGAGCCTCCCCTTGAAGTGCAGGAATGAATTATGCAAACTAATCCGTCCCTTGGCTCCTCCGACAGCTGCTGCCTTCCCAACACCTCCTGCCTTCACATCTCTCTTTATCTCTGAGCAGTTTTAGAGCCACTGAGGCTATATATATTTTTTAGTGTGTGTGTCCCAGGATGCTCATGTGGAGATGGGGGCAGCTCCTCACCTGTCGTAAGATATTGTTCCATACACAAAGATAAATTGCTAAACTAGCTTTGACCAGAGCCTCTGGGCCCCCAGGTTCATGAGGGGGTTTTAATACGGTTCATCAACCATATTAAAATAAAACAAATTTCTTCTGGCAGCCTTCTTTTGTCTCAGCTAATGGGTGTATAAGAGGACACACAGACAGGCTGGGGAGGGGTTGTTAGGTTCCCTGCGTGGACTGATGCTGTCTCCAGTGTATGGGAAGAGGGAAAAGGGTGGAGAGAGAAGTGGGCCAATGGAGAAGGGCATCTGCACACACTGTTTGGTGAGGTTTTTGGGTCCATGTGCCGTTGCAGATGAGATTTGGCCCTCACTGGTCCAAGCCAAGGAGGTGTCCCCTCCTGCCCATGAGTGCTGCTGCACTGCTTGCCCTGGCTCTTGCTGGGATTTTGGTCTCTGAGAGGGCTGGAAGCTGAGGCAGGCAGAGGGGAGGACAGAGAGGAACCAAATGGGAGCAGGACGGATGTGTTGAAGAAGGTGGACTCAGGACCCTCACGAAACTCATACCTCGGCCTCCTCTTTGCCACATCCCTGCTGTCCCTCTCAGCCCGGTGTGGTATGCCCAAGTCCCAGGCTGCCAGCACAGCACAGGAGCCAGGGGAGCTGCCATTTCCCCGGCTGTCCTCCTGCACTGCTGAAAGCCACATTTTATGTAGAAGTGAATTGGCAAATAGCCTGTCTCATTTTGATTCAAAAAGCTCCCAGACTGGAGAACTGCAGTGAAAGTGGCTGCTTTAATCTGTCACTTGCTGGCAGGTGGGGGAATGGGCTGACCCAGAGACAGAGGCCATCAGCTTTTGGGGGAACTAAAATAGGAAACCTTTTTTTTTGTTCCTGGTCTTAGTTAAAACACAACCTAAACATTTAAAATCATACGTAAACAGCTCCTCTTGCTGCCTGTAAGGCAGAAGGAATATTTCCTTCCCCCTGCTCTTTGTCCATGCAAAGCAGGGGCAGGCAGGGCTCAGCTTTTATGCCAATATTGTCAGCCAGAAAATGTGTTTTAGTTATGGCTGAATCTTGAAAGTGATGCTGAGCTGGGAATGCTCCCAGTGATGGCAGCTCAGTGTGGAAATGGTTTGAAAGGACTGTTTCCCTCCTGCTCTCCCAGGAGCACTCAGTTGCAAATGCTGGCCCTGCTGTGTGCTCAGAGAGATTTGGGCAGGCTGGACCATCACACTTGACTGCTGGAGGTGTAGTATGGGAACACTGAACATCAGATTTACGGTGACTTTTTGCAGAATTAAGGTTGTAGGGACAAGCTTTGCTTTCCTGCCCGTGGGCGCTTCTGTGCACAGGTAGCTCCCACCACACTCCATGCATTGCAGCGACTGCCAAGCCACTGAGAAAAGGGTGTGGAATTATCTTGAGGCAAGAAAGACAGCCCTTGAGAAAGCCATGGGGGCAGTGCTGTGTCTGCATGGTCACACTGCCCTGGTGCTGCGCAATCAAAGCATTAAATTCCCACAAACCCCTCGCATCAGGAATCTCTCAGCAGGTGGATGCTAACAGGTTAATCCTGCTGAAATGGGTTGAGGTCATCATTTTTCCAACCAGCTCTTGTGCACTTTGCATTTTTGAGATACAGAGTTTTCATTTCTCCCTTTGCTTTCAGCTGTCTGTAGCACCAAGTCTTCAGCACATGAAATAATGAAATCCAAGACTATTAGCTTTTGTGGTTTGCCACTGTTTGCAGAAGAAAATAATAACTAGCTTAAATACCTATTAGTCAGCCATAGCTCTGCAAGTCTACATAGTGAGTTTGGAAAGCAGATGCAATTTAGAAGGTCAGGAGATTTTACTTATTTTTATTATTTTCTTTCTGAAGAATCTCTTAAAAGTGCACTTGTGAAAAGTCAGCTTTTAAGTATAGAAAACTTGACACAGTTTGGCAGCTCTCAGCAATTAAAACACCAGTGTTCAAACCCATTTATAAAGTACCAATAGGAAACAGAAATTATTCCTGCCAGAGTTTGGAGCCCAGCTTAACCCTGAGCCCAGCTTCAGGAAACAGATGGAAAATGCTGTGTGTGGTTTTGTGGTATGTTGTTGTCTAAGGCTGGTTTTGTGTCACTGGCCTGGGCAGGGAAGTTAAAACTGTTTGCATGGATCTTTTCCCTTCTTAGTGTTGTTTCATTTCACTTTACTGATGAAAGCATCCTCCTCTGAGCTAGAGAGCCCCAGAACTCTTCCCTGTGTCTGTGGGATTTCTGGCCAGTTTCTTCTCAGAGGCTTTGGAGAAAGTGTATGAAATAACCACAGGGAGGTGGGAAGCCTCCTTCCTGGCTTTGCCGAGGAAAAAATCCCAGCAAGATGGGCCAGGCATCCATCAGGGAAGCCCTGATCCAAAAGCCTGAACCTGCTGACCAGGTGTGAGGGAGAAGGCATAGATTGGTGGGGAGGATGAACCCAGAAAAGAGGAAAAATCATTTTTATGTGGCATCCTCTCATTTCACTCAATCAAGCTGCTTCCACCATCATTTCATGGTCTGCAGGGGCCTCACAGAGATTTCAACGTGCTGTCCCCAAACCCTTGCAGAGGGAAGGCTGGGGAGATGTCTTCTTTAGGTTTGTGCTTGCATTATAGACAGAAAAATAGGAAAGCAGCATTTGAGAGTGGATTGGAGATGCCAGCAAGGATCTATCCAGGGCTGAACCAGCCCTGCTGCCTGTGCCTGGGGATGGATATCCACACTGGACCCCTTGTGGGGCTCACAGCACAGGGTTTGCCACCAGGGCTTCTCACTCCTTTGCAGCAGCAGAGCAGGAAAGACTTCATTTCAAACCAGGGCACTCAACCCATGGCACGCTGCAAGCTTGCTGCAGTGCCTGCATCAGCCCGGAGATATCCCAGGGAGGTGACAGACCCGGCTCACTAAGCCCTTTCTTGCAGGGAGAGATGGTGCAGGTCTCTCCACTGCCGAGGAAATTCCCCTCAAAGAGGCCAGAAGGGAGCTGAGCAGACATTCCCACTGCCGGAGCTGAAAGCCCCTTGCAGCCTTTGCCACTGGTGGGGGGAGCATGGCAGAGAGGGACCAGCACCTCTTTGTGCTCCTCGTCCTCACCAGGAGCACCACTGCAGCATGCAGGCGGGTTCAACTCCATTGAAAACTGGGGTGAATCTGATTTCAGGTTGCTGATCCAAAGTAGCATTGGTCTGGGGAGGAAGAGGTGCCCTTGCTGCTCAAATCTAGGAGAAGTTGCAACTAATGGGTATTGATCAGAGGAGAAAGCAGATCTGTGGGCACAAATTTATGTGCGCGCTTGAAAGAAGTATGTTCCCTAAAAGAGGAACAGTGTGAATAATCAGGCTTTGAGACAAATGCTAATCAGCATTGCATCTTGCCTCTGAATCTCCAAACACAGTGTTTAATCTCTGAAATTAAAAATTTCCCTGGTGAGAAGTTTAGACAACTTCAAGCGGCTCTTGTTTGAAAAATTCATCTTGGTGTGCGTTGGTTTCAGATCTTCCTGGTTGTGTGGAGTTCAGTCTGTCCAGAACCCGGCCCAGCCCCTGGGTCTCTGAGCAAAGCAAAAACATCCATTTCTTCCCTGCTTTATTGAGAGACCAGCAGGGAAACATGGATTAATCAAAGGCTACCAAGGACAGCTTTCAATCAGATCCAAAGGCTTAGAGTTCTTCACTGTGAGAGCCATGACACAAACATTTTCCCTTCTGGAAATATTTTATCAAACATTAAAGCTCAGAGAAGTATCTCCTGAAGTGGCATTTTGGTTTTGGTAGTCCGTGGGGCTGTCTTGCGTTGGATACAGGAGCTTAGCCATAGGAGAAAAATGGATTTATCGGGACCTGAGTTGGATATTTGACAACTGCAGGTCCAAGCAGTTGATTAATCAATAACTGGTATCCACCCCAGCTTTTCATTGCACTAGTGATTTCCAGTTTAAAGCAGTCTCAGATGGATTCACCTTTTATTATGTGCTCTGAGAGCCTGGAAAGTGTTCACGTGCATGCATCTACACAGAAAACCATGTGAGCACCCTGCCCTTGCTTGGGGGAGAGCCTTGCTTTGACCAAAGACCTCTTGAGGTCCGTGGCCACCTGTGAGCTCTCCTATAACTCTGTATTTCTGTCCAGGCTTCAGCAGAGGGTATCTGTGCTTCCCTGGATGCTGTGTGTCTATATATGCACATATGTGATGCTCACCACAGCAAAACAAGCTGAATGAAGTCACAAAGAAGCAAGAATAAAAACCGTGCCTTGCTTATAAAAAAAATGAATTATTTAAAAAAAAACCACACCACCAGCAACAACAATATTTAAGGCAGGGGTTTGTTTGTTCCTCTTAGGAATAAGTGTTCTGGTATTACAGTACTTATTTTGGAAATTTCATGACAGTGATTTCATCCTTTGTAGCCACGTGTGGCTCAGTACATTTTTACCATGGTTGCCAAGTAACAATCACTAAGCATTTGTGTCTAGATCAGTGGAGGGGAGTGGAGGGAATGGATAAAATCTATTTTCAGAGGCATAATCATCAGTGGCTCTTTGTAGGTTAATGGTTAAGTTCACTCAGCAGGGACAGCGTTTTGAAGGCCTTGGGATTGGGATTTACGAACAGGAAAACAAAAAGCAAAGACACTGAAGAGGGGGGTTTTTATCATTATTATTATTCTTTCAGAGCAGGATGGCTTATGAGTGATTAAGAAGGCATTAACTATGTTGGACGTCAAGTCCCGCGTGCAACAGGAGCTCTGTAATCCCCTCCTTGGGGCCGCCCTGCCACCGGCTTGTTTTCCTCCCGTGTTTGCTGTGCCAAAACCTCCAGCAGCACAGACCCTGCTCTGGCCTTGTTCTGCTCCTGGGGCAGCTCCCTGCTGGTGCAGGTGGAGGAAAGGTTTTCCTCGCTGCAAGAAGTGAGGTTGGAGCAATGTGGGGAAAGCAGGGAGGGAAGGCAGAGTGCCTGGCTAAGTGTGGCACTGCTCTGCCTGGCCAGCCTGGGCCAGCTCCTGGCATGGCTCAGCTGTGTGACAGCACCTTCATTGTGCTGGCAGGGCTGGTGCTATCACACAACTCCCCTTTTCTCCCAAGAAGGAAATGTCAACCCTGGAAAAAGGGCCAGGTGTTAACTACATTTCATTATTCTTTCTGTGGAGGGCCAGGTGCGGGATGTACCTGGGCAGAGGGTACGGCTTCTTCCGTAATTCCGTTTCCATCAGGTCTGCACTCAGAGGAAATAAACTTCAGCGAGAGGAGCACCTGGGCACATTTCCAGGAGCCCTCTGTGACCAGCCTGGCTTTGTCTTGGCAGATCAAGGCTCAGGGATGAGCCAAGGAGGCAGCACCCACTGCTGACTCTGGCATAATTCAGCACCCCCTCCTGGGAGAGGAGTCAGGGCTGCCCTGCAGCCCCTGCTGTGACAGAGGGAGTGACGAGGGAGGGCAGGAGAAGTGCCAGGGAGCAGGGGTGACCTCAGGGGTGACCTCAGCTCGGGCTGCTCGGTGGTGGACACGCTGGGGAAGGGAGTACAAAGAGGGGCTCCCCCTCCCCATCATTCCTACTTCGTATGGAATGATACCCGGCAAGTGGCGCTGCTCTGGGTGGATTGCAGGGATAACAAACCAATTTTTTACTCAAGGGGATGAGTACTCTGTGAAATGACTGATCCTGCTCACTCAGGGGAAATCTTGCCTGGTTTTGTCAAGGTCTGAGACACCCACGGGTGCTGCCTGCTGCCCACAGCCCTGGTGCACCAGCAGCCTTTGCTTTTGACGTGGATTGAAGAGCCAGGTGGCATGGGTGTGTTTGGCAGGAACAGGGTGTGAGGAAGGACTTGGAAGCACTGCCACACCTGGCACTGGCAGCACATTTCCCTCCAGTTTCACAGGGGCATGAAATTCCTGCCTGGTGTCCCCAAACCTCCTGCACACAATTCCCACCTGAAAGCCAGGTTGTCAGCAGGCAGGAGCGGGGGAGAAAAAGGGATTTGCTAAGTGTTTCTGCAGGTGCCCTGGAGATGGCAAGCGTGAAGGGGATCCATCACACACACATTCTCCCCACAGCAGGAAAGAGTGGTTTCTGTTTAATTGTGGGATGCAGAATCACTGTTCCACACTGCTGAACAGGCTGGAAACCAAGCAGGGCCAGACCAAAATGTGCCAGAGCAGAACTGCTGGCACTCTCCCACCTGGGCCCTCCCCCTTGTGAAACTGCAGTATTTTTAGAGGATTGGTCATATCACGGAGTTCAGTTCATGTCTGTTGGCTGGGATTGCTGAGTCCATCTGTGATTTTGTAAGTGATGTAAGAGGGGTGGAGTTGGAAACCACCAGGATCAGTGGTGCAACACAAATGGGAGTCCCAGAGTTTGCCACGGATGTGAGGAAAGGCATCAGAGCTCTGTTATTTGGGCCAGAGGGCCAAACAGTTTTAGTGATCTGCTGGTCTGTTGGACTGGTGTGTGGTTTAATGAGGATCTAAGGACAGCTGGATTTAGGACTGGGTGGTTTCTTTCGTGCAAGTGAGAGTTTCAGTCATTTTGAGGATCTTGTGAGCATGTTCATAGGAGTGTTGTGGCCCCTATGTGATTACAAACATGGAAAGTAAGATTGTAAATGAATCAACTAAATACATAAGCATTTAGCTTATGCAATACCAATATTGCATAAGCTCAATATTAATGCAAATGCAATATTAATATTGCATTCAGCTTATGCAATACCAATAGCATAAGGTACATTAAATGGATCCTAAGATATAGGGAAATGCGTATTTTTTAATAAAAGAGGCTTCTATGTATTTTGGATCATAAATACGATATTTGAGAAAATGAGTCTCCAGTCATCTCCCATCCTTCAGCATGTTTTACCTCCAGGGCAAGAAGGTTTCGAGGATGGAAGGGGTAACAGAGCCAGCTCATCCTTTAGTGTCAGTGTCACTTGTACTGCCAAGCCCTCCAGAGCCAGGGCAGCTGCTGAACCAGAGCTGAGCTTCTCTGTGTGCAGCGCGCTGGTGACCACAGTCCTGAGCAAGATGGGACCAGATGTGTCCACTGGTGAGGTGTGAGCTGTGTGTTACTGCTGCTTGGAGAGTTACACTGAACAGCTGCAAAGTGAGGTGCAGAAAAGTTTTAGTGCTCAGATCTGCACAACAGGGCCCCATCTGTTCTGCAGGAAATACATACTTGTAATAAATTAACATCTCATACCTTCTGACAAAAAAAAATTAAAAATAAAAAACACCAATCCTGCTGAATTCAAGGGGAAGAAACTTTGTCCTTCCACTTATAAAATCCAGTTGCTAGAGCAGATCCCACTCCAGCAGGAATTTAAGTTCACACTGAAGAGTTTCAGATTGGGTTGAGCGTGGTTTTTTTCAAGTAGATTTTGACAGCTAGATCCAAACTTAATTGTCCTCTTCTGATGGACTGAGATTTGGAAAAAAATAGAGGCAGACCATTAGTAATTGCTTATGCTATTAAAAACCCTGCCTTCCTCTGAGAATCACAACTGGAGGGGAAAAACACACGGCCTCTTTTTCACATCTTCATCTGACTGCATTTCATGGTGCAGGAGAGATAAGGAGCCCTGCAGGACCTTTGCTTTTTAAACACGGGCTCAGTGCTGGAGTTCACACCTCGCTATCAGAGGCTTTCTGCCCGTGCAGTGCCTTACCTATTTGGGAAGCGGTCGGTGGCATTCCTGCCTGGTGTGCCAGCACTCAGCCCTGGAGGTGTTGAGAGAAAGGCAGCTGGAGCTGGAGCTGTTTGGCTTTCACCCAACCGGACATCGCTCTTCCAGCGTGTTCCAGGCAGATACGGACATCTTGATGTGCCAGCAGCCCTCCCCATGCCACCAGCTGGCTGGGACATTTCACTTGGCACCTGCCAAGGCTGCTCGGTCAAATCCAACGTGGCCGTGCCGTTCCTGCCTCACAGCCACTTCAGTCCCATGGGGTCTCCTGCCTGGAGAGGTGTTTTGGTGCATGAGCCCGAACAGCTGCTGCTTGCAGAGGTGTGTTTTGTCATTTTTTTCAGCAAGAGGAGCCTGAGAGGCAGTGCGTGTAGCAGCTTGTTAGATCAGCAGTGCACCCGAGGCTCGGAGGAGACACCAGCTCCGTGGCCGGGTGGTTTTGCTGGGAAGCATCCCAGCGGGCCTGGCAGCACCACTGCTGCAGGGCAGCTCCTGGGGAACCACTCCACCAGCGTTTGGAGACACCCACTCAATGGTGGGGATGGAAACACAGCCCCAGGTGGGTCTGACACGGGGAGAGATGGCAGATCAGCACCATGGGGACATTGGGGGTGACGAACAGAGACAGGAGCGCTCGTGTCAAACCCTTTCTGAGTCAAACCAGGCTGAGAGTGTTCACAGGCGTGGGGCGGTGCGTGTCACACTGGTTTTGGAAGCTAAAAACAGCAGCGGAGTGGAGTCAGTTCTTGGTTAATCTGGGCTTGTTAAGACCAGACGTCCTGATCCAGTTCAATACTTTTGTTGAAAAGGCCGCGTTTGCAGTGCTGCCGGACTGGCCCATTGCCCACTGGGGTGACACTGGCCACTGGGCACTGGGCCAGCTTGACTGGGTGACTTCAGCATCCTCCTCCGAAAGCTGTGACGAAATGTTGGCCTGGCTCGTTCTCCAGAGACCTCATCCACTCGGTCACAAGCAGAGCTGGGATTTCTCTGCTGGATGCCTCGGCCCCAGGCTCACGTACATGCGCTTCTCTCCCCAGAATTCTGCTGGCAGGCCAGAGCTTTCTAATGTCTCATAGGAACACTGTGCCAAAACGCATTTTTGAACGTGGCTAAAAAGCCCAGGACATCATGGACATCCTGGAAAACAAGTGTGCGTTGGTGATCCACTGTGTTTGGCTTCATAATAGCCTGAATGTTGCTCCCTGGACATTCTGAACTGTCCAGTGATGGAGGGGGCGGCTGAGAGCAAATCCATCAGTTCTGGGAGCACTGGGATGAGCCCTGTGCCTCTTTTCCTAGAAGAAATTATCACTGCAAGGGAGAGGGAACCAGAGGAGAGTGGATGGGCAGAGCAGTGTGTCCTGGTGTCTTCAGGCTGGCTTGGCTTGCCTGGGAAAAGCCCAGGCCACCCAAGTGGCAATTTATGTCATTTCTGATGCCGGGACAGAAGGTCACTGGCTCAGAACTGGGAGAGAGATCACTTTGTTTGCCCACAGTCAGCTGATTAAAACCATATTTTCTGCACATTTGAGTAGTGATTAGTGATGAAATGCAAATTTCATGCAAATTGGTGCAAATGGCCGGTGTGCACAGCCAGCTCCCAAGTCAGTCATTTTCCTTTCCTTTGAGGCATTTGGGCACTTTTAATGTTCACATGGAGGAGCTGGGCAAACCCACTTGTGATCCAAGCAAACAGTGTGGAGAGAGTGGGAAATCAACTGGCACCTGAATGCACTCACCAAATTTGGGTGGCACCTAGTTTGGGTGCATCAATATAATAATAAAAATAATAAAATATAAAAATCTTCTGCAAGGATCTTTATTAAATAAACATCTACAGTCAAACAGCCTTTGCACACATCCCTCATTTCCCAGGCTTCCTTCTCTTGTTTGCCAGGGCCTTCCTGCAGTTCTGTTGAGAACAAAAAAATTCCCGAACCCTTGCCACAAACAATAATCACAAATATATATGCACAGAAATACGTGCATATTTTTCACTTGACTTCTGTTTTCCTTTGGCTTGCAGATCCAGAGCATTGCTTCAGTCTGAAAGGCAGTGAGGCCAAGTTTCCTCACTTGCAGGCAGCTTTGTGGGGACAGCAGGGCCAAGAGAAATAAATAAATAATGGCTCAAAGAGCAAAATATTATATTTAGTAAAGGCTGATGGGTCCTCCTGAAACCCGGTTGTGAAAACTTTAAGACGTGTCTGTTTCCTGTAGCTATCAACATGCTAGGAAAGGGGAAGCCCTACAGGCTTGACAGATTTTTCCCAACGGCTGCAGCTTTCACAGCTGGTCCTGATTTGCCTGGATATTGCTTTTTTCCTTAGAGCTTGTAACAACCCTGGAATGGAAATTCTGGCTCCCCTGGCACCCATCGTATCTCCATGGTGTGCTGGCGGGTGAAGGGTGCCAGCCCAAAAATTATTCATCCTGATTAGCTCTTGGCTTTCCCTGCAGCTTGAGAAAAAGAGGGTGGAATCATGAATAACAGAGTGGATAGAAAAGGCCTAATAAAGGACAAAATCCGTGGTGTAAGTCCCATCACGTCAGCAAACAGGTTTGTGCTGCTTGTGGCATTGCCCTGCTCAGCACACCGTGTTCACAGGGTTTGAGTGTGCTGAAAGCAAACCCGTACCTGTGCCTGGCGGTGACCAGCTGCAGAAGGGAAACGAGGCGGCTCTGGCCTTGAAAAGGTAAAAGCAGCAAGTGCTGGGGCTGAGTGCCCCCAGGCTGTGCCTGTGTGTGTGCCTGTGCCCATTAAATATACACGGCCCTGCTATTTGTGGGACACAAATAGGGTGTGTACCAGGGAAGCCACTGGGCTGATGTGTGGCTGGCTCTGCCTCGTGGCAAACACAGAGGAATCGCTGCCTGTACCCAGATCTTCCACAAATTAATGTAAATCTCGCCATCTTCAACTTTCAAACCAGCTTCCCTCGGGTGTTTTTCATGGCACAGCTGTTTCAGGTGGGAAACAATGGCATTTTTTTGCCATTTGTCCCCCTTGCCTATGGATGTGGTGCAGGGTTCTCTGCTCTTCAGCTGGAAATCATTTCTGTTCGCTGCTTTTCTGGCAGGGCCCACTGCACACAAATCGTTGTCCACTTGGAATATACCTTGGGCATTTTTATCTGGGTTTCTGGGAGCTGGGAAACATGTTTTTCTGCCTACTTCTAGGATTTTTGACATGCAGCTGTTTATTTGAGATGTAGAAATGGAAATCTCATCTTCAGGAGTCGCTCTGGAATTTTCCTCCAAAGATCAGTGAAAGCAATCATTAATATGGGGCATCATTTATAGCTCTGTGCAGAATAATCCCCCAGGCTCTCTGGCAGCTGTGAATTGGAAAACAATAAAGACCATTGCTACAAGGTTCTTTTTTTAAAAAACAAAAACAAATAAACAAAAAAAAGCACCCCAAATATGTTTTTGATATATTGTGTAGCTCTCAGAAAATGAGGCAGCAAATTGAAAATCTCTCTCAGAAAACGCATGCAGCACTATTCCAAATTCTTAAGTCTTTGGGGGTTGTTTTTTTCCCATGCCCTGACATCTTCCCTGAGTAATGCCAATGAAATTAGAGACTTTTGCTAATGTGCTCTGCGAAGGTTCCTCTTGGGAAACAGCAGCCATGAACAAATGGTCACTTCCAGGGAGGGCTGCAAGGCTGCTGCAGCTGCCCCGGCCTGCTCAGCTCAGCCACACAGGAGCCCTGAGTGCACAGAGCTCTCCTGGTGCTGCCACACTCAGAGCTCTTCTGGAGCTTCATCCCCTGCTTGCTGCTGAGATTTTCCCTATTCATTCTGAAATGCAGTCAAAACATGCTGCAGATGGAAGCAGGGGGAAATCTGACTGGATTGTGTGGGCTCACAGCCCCTCTCTTCAGCTTTGCTCGGGATCCCCGCTCATTTTGCTGCACGTGATGGTACCACAGGCTGAGACTGTGGGTGCTCTTACAGCTTCTCCAGCACATGGCCAGAAACCCTGACTCACCGTGCCTGAGCCCTGCCGAGGTTAGGGTTTAATTTAGCCTAAATACCTTTAAAATGTGAGCACTGGTGAGAAAATAAAACTTAACTGTGTGTGGCTACTAGAGGATTCCTACCTGACTGTAGTAGATAAATGTGCTCATGGTCAGTTTGACATCCTGATGTTCAATGGGAAACTAGATACCGTGATGAGATGATGTGAATTGATGTGATGAATGACAGCAGGGGGGCTGCATTGCAGAGCTCTTGGAAGGGCATCTCAGCCTGTCTTTGAATGGAGTCTCCAGCTGAGATTTCATTCTCTTCTTTGGAAGCATTAATAGCCCCACAACAGCACTTGTCCATGCTTGAAGGAAAAGCAAATGAGTGTTGGAGAGGAAGAGGGGCAAGATACAAAAGGCAGCTTGTATTTCCTGGCTGGTTGTTTTGGTCAATTTGGTTTCATCTTATTACACTTTACTATGGTTTCCTTGAATCCTGACAGTGTCTTTAGAGCACTTCTTAAAAGCTACTTTTATAATACTGCAGTTGCCATCTTTCTGGAGCCAAAGCAATTCATGCTGGCTTTGCTTTTATCTCTCTCTCTTCCCCTCCCCAGCTTTGCACTGGGAGGATTCTCAGGAAAACCATTTTTCCCTTGGCCTCCCTCCTGCCTTCCTTCCACCCAACAGCTCCTAAACCATCCCAGTGGTTCCCACCAGGCCCACACCAGGGAGAAACTCCCGAGCACAATGCTGAGGTGCATTTCCACTTCTTCATGCTTTAAATGTTTCTGAGTCTTGTGGTATTAAATTGCCCTTCCCAGGAGCAGCAGGGTGTTTTTTGGTAGCATCACTCCACCTGCAGCACAAGGAGCGGGTTCTACCTCCCCAGCCAGGCACTCTGGACAGAGTTAAGCTCTAGCTTTCCCCAGCAGCCCTGGCTCACTAAGTCAAGCTCAGGATCAGGATGGACAGAAAGGGAGAATCATCCCCTGCAGATCCCAGGCTGAGTGTGAGGGGACAAGTGTCTGTGTCCCAGCAAGCTTCATCATTTACCTACACAAGCTGCTAAGGAGGGTTACCAAAAATACTGCAGAGAGCCTGTCATCCTCGCAGCGAGGATGCAGGGTCTGTGGTGCAGAGTCCATGTGCCTGGAGACGTTTGTAGCCCAGAGGCCAGCAGTAAAGGAGGAGGAGGAGGAGGGGAGGCGTGGCTGTGGAATTTCTCAGGCCCCGTGGCTGCCCCTGCCGTGGGTACCCAGGCCAGCTTTCCTGTTGCTGCCAGAGCTCCCAGCTCCGCAGCAGCTCCCAAGCACAGGAAAAGCCCTGCTGAGGGCACAGCCTGTGCAGAAGCAGGTTTGGCACTGGGAAAGAATGGAGCGCTTCCAGAGCAGATTAAATCTTCCAAGACTTTGAGCTGCCAGTTTGAAGAAGCCTACGCATTTTGCAAGTTTTTAGAGTCTTAGGACTTGGTCTAATTTAAGCAAATTGGCACATCCTGAGCACTAGAGAGAGATCCTTCTGCTAAGTTTCATCCTCTGCAGCAAAGCATGAGGAAGAGAGAATTACTCAATATAGTGTTTGGGAAAAAAATGTTTGCATGGGCAGAGCAGCCTTTTTATTTTTTTTTTTCGCAAAGCTGAGACGGTGGGGCTTTTCATTACTCTCTCAGCAGTGGCCACTCTACATGGAAAGTTTCATTCTGAATGGCTAAAGTCTGGCAAAGCACCAAGCAGCTGAGACAGACTCTAAAATAGTGGAAAGTCGTGGGCAAGCTTAACAACAGGCACTGCCTTTAACTCACAGCCCTGACTGCATCAGGCATCCGGATGAGCATGTGTAAGATATGAGGATCTGCTGGAGAAACAGCATCTGGGAAGTTTTCCCTCTCCTTGTCTTAACTAAGGCTTGCAGAGGGATGGAAAGCAGCTCACAGGCTCTGGAGTTTGTGTGGGAATCGCCACTTCCCGCTAACATCTGCAGTCCCCAGCACAAGAGAAACGTGCAGCTGGACCTTAGGCAGCCGCTGTGCGGCCCTGGCGTGAGGTGGGGCTGGAGAAAGCCCTGTCTTCGTGTACAATCTGCTGGTGCTTGTCTGCTGACCTTTAATGGTGGATCTTGATGATCTTAGATGTCTTTTCCAACCCAAACGATTCTGTGGTCCGAGCAAATCCAGCACGTGTGTGTCCACGGGGCTCTGCAGTAGGATTTTTCCATCCCGTTTTCCATGTATCTGCCAGCCCTCTGATCTTATGGACAGACACTGGAGCTGCTGGGCTGGCCACAAAGGGTGGAATATTTAGCCCTTCACAGCTGGATTTAGTTTGGTCCCACAGGGAGATCTCTGAGAATTCTGAGAACACAGGTCCAGGCTGAGGCCATCAAGTGCTGTGTCCTGCTGCCACAATTGCCATAAATGGGGCTGGCATGGCAGAAACCTCTGTGGGCAGGGACTTTTCTGTATTGCCGTTTTTCAAAGCTCCTGGCCGTTTTCACACAGGTACATGCAAACCAAATTATGGATGATTTCCCCTGGGAAGAGGGGAAGAACTGCTGGCCAAGGCTGAGCCCATCCAAGGCACCCTGCCCAGCAAAGCCATCACAAAGCGTTCAAGTGCTCTTCCACCCTCACATTTCTCTTGGCCACTTGGTCCCTCTTATTTTAGCTTTGTTTGAACAATCTCCTTGGTAACTGGAGGCAGAAGCAGAATTTTTTCATGCTCCTCATCGGATTGGTTTCCTGCCTATCTCGGCACTGGGAGGGATCCTTGGCAAACCTGGGTTTGCTTTTGTGCTCCCACCACAGGCTTTAACCCCGTGGATCACTGGGGACTTCAGGATACCTGGTGTCTCTTGCAAAGGGTTTTTGTCCACGGAGTTTCAGTTGAGAGGGACATGTTTCATGACTTAATTTATTTGGCAGCAAACAGGTGGTTTGTCAGTCACAGTGTGAATGGTGACTCTTGGAGCTGTCTACATGCTCCTGGCCTCCAGAGTGTCCAGCAACAGGGAAACTCCACTGGAATGGCCCTTGTCAGGATCCTGCAGCCACCAGAGTGGCAAAACCCTTCAGCAGGGGCAGGGAATGGCTAAAATGAGAGCATTCCACTTGAGCCTCCCTAGAACCCTGAGAGAGGATAATTTACAACTTCTTCTAATAAAAGTTCAGCGTGAGTCTACTGTCCAAGTATTGAAATCAGTCCCTCGCATCCCTCACTGGGCGGGGGATGATAAATGCAGTGATGGCCAAGTGTTTATTCCTGCCACACCACCAGAAGGCTTTGATCCTGCTGCTGGGTCACCACACCAAGATTTTCGGAGGAGTGTCTGGAAAGGCAGAGCCTGATCTTTGGGGCCAGCCATCAAATAAGAGGAGTCAGAGACATGCCTGGCTGAGCATGGAGCTCAAATGATGGTGGATGCTGCTCTTGAGAGCAGACCTGCACATTCTGTATTGATGTTTGCCCTTTGAATTTTTGTGGCATGCCCTCTGCTGTCACTGAGCATTCCTCATCTTCTCCTTCTTTTCCCATGTACAGCTGCTTTTCCAGCAGCAGAGCTGGCTGTCAGCAGCCCTGGCAGAGTGGCAGGGCACAATCAAGACTCCTTGTCAAGTGTCTTCCCAAATAAGAAGGGAAATTCTTCCTTGCCCCGAAACCCAGGCAAGCAGGAATTGAGATGTGCCTTCCCTGGGAGGGAAACACTGCCAGGATTGATACAAAGTCTTGCTGTAGTGGCAGTCCTGGGGCAGTTCATGCACTGCACGTGTATTTTGGGCTTCCTGGAATCCTGATTCCTGATGCTGAAGCCATGCTGTCAGACACTGACCTATTATTTCTGGTGGTCCCCACTGTTTTGTTTAGTCAGGTTTAACTCAGCAAAGTTCTCTAAATGATTTACAGAACTGCAGAAATGCCCTTTTTTGCTGGCAGTTGCTCATTGAAATTCATTTTGTGGAGGCCAAAAGCCACTTAAATAAGAGTGATGCCTTCTGTTTGAGGAGCATTGTCATGGCAACTATCCAGATGCACACGGGGAAGAGCAGTGTGTATTTATTTGAAAATTGAGAGCAGTTATTGTCATGAGGGGGAACCTGGCTGCAAAGAAAAGCTGGATGTGTATTTGGGAGCAAGAAGCAACTGCGGGCCAAGTTTCTGTCCCCTTATTTACCTGCCTGCACTACCCACAGACCTGGCTGCCCAGCCAGGTCAGTCAAGAGAAAATCCCAGGCAGGCAGACTGGGGGGAAAGGCCAGGATTTGGCTCTTAACCCCGTAGGCTTAGAAGTGGGATTTGCAGGGTTTTGTACTGAGCAGGGATGTTGGGCTGGGCTGAGCCCTGGGCAGTCAATCCTTTGCTTGCAGCCCAGGCTGGATTTTTCAGGACTAATGCAGTTTTCAGCTGGCATGGGCAGAGCTGTGCACAGCCAGGGGAGAAGTTATTTCTACTCCGTCAGCTTTCCTAGGTACCTTAAGTAATTGCTGCTGGGGGTGTTTTTGATCAAATTCACATCAGATGTGTTTTCCCTCCTAGTCATCAGTGGTTTTGCACTCTTTGTGCAAGCTGTCCTTGGAGCTGCAGACGCTGATCGAGATGGGTCTCTCCTGTTTGATCCCTCCGGGATCCTGGCTCCAGCAGGCACTCTGGGAGCTTTAAGGACTGTGGATCACCATCACTAGACATTCACGGCAATGAGATTGCAAAAAAGCAGGAGAACAGTTTTTTTCCTGGTGCCACCACATCCAGAGCCGTGGAAGAGGAGGCCACAGCTGGAGCTGTGGAAACATTTAGGCACAACCAAAGGCTCAGGCACTGGTTTGGGGCAGATCAAGAGAGTGCCATTCATCTTTGCCCAGCTGGTCCCTCGCAAGATGTGGCACTGGCAGATGGATGAAGAAGTGCATTAGTCAGAGCACAGAATTCACAGTCACATCAGAGCAAACATTGAGGATTTGCCAGAAAAACATTTCTGATCTGACAAATCCTTCTCAATATGGTCTTCCTAGGAGGAGAGTCAAGCAGCATTCAGTCTAGCATGTGAAATCATCTTACCTGGCAATCGTTGCTCCTAAAAAGTATTTTCTGAGACACTGAGCATCAGCTGTGCCTGTCATCTCCCAGCTATTCGAGCAGCAACAGCGCTCAGTCTTCCTGTCTCCGCAGACCACCTCTCATGCCTTGTGTTTCTGCGAGGCCAAGGAAGAGCAGGCTGGATCTTTTTCCAGGATTTTTCTGGTAGGGATGCTCTGGAGCAGGATGGTGTTATGTATTTGAGCCGTATGTTGTCATTTAAACTCAGCACATCCCGAGGCCAGGGGAGCAGTTGGTTTATGCAGACATGGAAATGACAACACAGCCCTGCGGTCTGAGGGATTCAGGAGACCTTGGGGAAAGAGGTGGAGGGCATGCAAGAAAATGAGAGTAGCCAGATGAATTTTGGCTCCAGAGGTGTGGGGAAGGTATAGAGAGAGCATTTCCACTTCCCCCTCCCCTTGTGTGCGGTGTCCAGGCCCGTGTGCTCGATCAGTTTTGGGAGGCACTGGACTGTGAAGCCCCGTGCAGACCTGGGCTGCTGGACCAGCAAACCAAGCTGCCACATCAGATCAGCTCACATCCACACTTCCCAAAGCATGCGTCATGCTTTGTTTCAGGCAGGTTTTCCTTTTCCCTCCCTGTCATGTTTGCAGTGCGCTGCAGGCAGAATTTTCATTAAGTACAGACATTTCGTGTCAGCAAGGCTTGGTTTGGCAAAGGATCCTGCATGGGTGACTCATGGGACATCTTACACAGATGGGAACCCATCAGCAGGGACAGAAACGCTGATGAACCCTCTCCTCTGTCAAAGACCACTGTTGAACAGCTAAAAGCATGTGTGGCACAAGGTCTTTCACATAACCTGACCCATTTTTGCCCCTCTTCTGTCCCTCAGGGTGGTTTGTCCCTGTGCTGGCTGAACAGGTGTCACATTGTCCTCAGCTGTGTCCCTCACCACACCCTGGGGCTGGGACAAACACCTCCTAGGACCTGGGTGTCTCTCTGTAGGTGAGGCTGCCACCTCCTCACCATAAGGTGCAATTTTGTTGTTGAACTGGTACAAGAAAATCCCCATCGCCTCCTTTTCCTTCCCAGCAACAAGCAACTCCCTTCCTCGAGTATCTGTCAGGAGTTTGAGCAGGAAAGCTGCTCTTGCTGGTTGGTTCCAACCGTGCCATGGGGCCTGGTCCAGCCTCCTCGCTGTGCCTGGGGCCCATTCATGTGGCCCTGCCCCCTGGCTCAGGTGGTGCCCAGCTGTGATGATGATGATGATGATGATGATGATGGTGATGATGGTGATTTGGGAGTTTTCTTCCCCCAAAGCCCCTCTGCACAGGCACTGCCCAGTGCCCAGCAACCACACGAGCTGTGTGAGGCTGGGAGCTTCCCCAGCCACGTGCCCATCTCTCATGGCGAGCTCTAACTTCAGCTAATTAAGTGACTGGCTGACAGGCAGAGGTATGAGAAATCAATGTGGCAGGGTTCTGTGGGAGTCTGGGAGTGCGTGCCAGGACAGGCAGCACCGATGGATGTGGCTTTGCAGTGTCACCTCCAGAACACGTGTCCCTCAAGGCTATTCCCCCGCTGTAATTGATGGCCCTCTGGGTGGGAAGTGCTGCTTTGTTGAGACATCAGGGCTGGCAGCACCAGGCTTAGGCAGCACAGCCCACTCCTGACTGCCCAGCCTGGATGTTGTAGCTGTGAATCTGCAGTTGAACATCCTCCAGGCTACTCCTGTGGCTCTCCTGGGTGATCAGTGGAAGCTGGATGGGTGACAAGCTGCACAGTGCATCATTCCCTCTACTGACTCAGGAGCAAGTGTCTGTGCAGACAGCAGTGTTCTCATGGGCAGGCTTGTTACTGACTGCTCTAACGGCTGCGTGTGTGTTTAGAGGTTGCGGTTTTTCTGGCCCACTGGAGACAAAATTTCTGACTATTTCAGAACTTCTTGGCTATTCCAGCTCTGGCACGACTGTGGTTCTGAAAGAGAGCTGAGGAAGTGAGCGCTGGACTTGTGACATCTCTGCTCCTGGAGATCTGGCCCTGCCAAGAAGTGCCCTGGATGATGTCCCCTGTCCTCCAGCACATCCTGCCTGAATCTTTCCAGAGCTGGCTGCTGGTACCCTCTAGGCTCCCGTGGTTCTTGCAATGCTGCTTGGCTGTCTGAGCCAGGAGAGGGGTCTCTGCCATTTTGTGGAACTAAGCAGGGCAGTGTAGATTGGGAATGGCAGGATTTTTGCAAATATACTCAGGATTTCCACAGGTGTGCCATGACTGTGCAGATATTCGGGTTCAAAACGAATGCAAAGGTCCATGGAGATCCTCAGCAATCATTTCTGATGCCGTTTGATCCCTTGAGGGAAAAGGCCAGTGCAGACAGGATAGCTGGGGGTGCCAGATCCTTGTATCTTCACCCCGTGCTGCACTCATCTTCTCTCCTTTTTTGGTCAAAAAAGTACTCGTAGAGAAATATTTCGCTGTTGATCTCTGTCCTGCTCCTGTCACCCTGTGCCAGACTGTTCCAGCTCATTACAAATGTACCTGTCCCTGCACACACATGGGATTGCTCTCAGGGTGCCTTCCCCAGCTGGCACTTTGCTCTGAGCTTTGCTTCTCTTGTCCTGCTTTTGCCCTTGTACATTGGTGTAGCAGCTCCTCCCTAGAGCATCACCAGCCAAGAGGACTTTTCCAGGGGCTCTTGTAACTAAGGGTTATGTGTGGGAATGCTGTGGTAAACGACCTCTTCAGTTTGAATGAAATAGCGTGGTTTGAAATGAAAAGTGGGTCCTGATGGAGAGCACTGGACTTGGAGGGAGGGCAGAGCTTTGTAGGACACGTTCACAAAGTCACCATCCCTCTCCTGTTGCTGCTGGTGTCTGCAAGAGAAGAGCTGGAGCTGAAACTCTGCAGGACGTGTTTACTCTTTGATTTCCAATACACGGAAATGAGATGAAATTCATCCCTCAGCAATTGCTTTGACTGCAGACTCAGGGAAGTGCAGTTTCTGTTTCAGAAGGGCAGACAGTCACACGGGTCATGCATGCCCTCAGTCCTCATGCCAGAGCAGGGCACCTCAGCTCAGCTGAGATGGACCCAACACCAGTGCAAGCAAAACCCAGCAGCATCAGCCCTGCTTTGCTGCTGCCTTTCCCCACGGTATCACTGGAGGAAGGAACAGGGAGGGAGGTGTGTCAGGACTGGTGGTTTATATCAACAAAGCACCTCTATCCCCATGATTCTTCAGAAATTGTTCTTTCCCACCTGCAGTGTGACTGAGGGTTGAAAGAAGAAAAAAATAATCCAGCTATTCCAAGGGCTGTGGTGTTATTCAGTCATGAGATCCTGAGTGTTAGGCTTAAATACCCAGCTCCTGGAGACATTAGATTATGGCAAAAGCTGTCAGCCCCAAATCAAAGCTGATTCTTGACCTCTGTTTAGAAGGGGCAGCTTGGAAACACCCTCTGTATTGACTCCAGATTCCCATGAGGTGAAGAAAATGTGTAATGGCTTAGAGGCTGCTTTAACCCTTTGGCTTTTTTCCCTCTGCCTTGTGGGTTTGGGACTCCTGGATCCTGGCCCTGCAGTGATGCAGCATGAGGAGTTTCAGTGTGCTAATAATTGTCCCTTTAGTTTTCTGTTATGCACTATCACAGCTTGTTCTGGAAGAGCCCCCAAGCCACAGAAGAGAGAGAGATCTTAAATGCAAATTTCAGAAGGTGCTTGTGCTGTGGACACTTTGGTGTCCCCACCCCGCTATGTCCAGCTGGGAAAGTCCAGGGGCAGGGAGCTGAGATGCTGCGGGCAGTGCTGTGGCTGCTCCGTGAGCCTCAGGCGCCCATCCTGGCTCTGCCCACGCTCCTCCTCGTTCCCACCACGCCCTGAAATGCAAGGAGAGCCCGTGGGGGCTCGGTGCTGCACATCCTCACAGCCACAGCCCGCTCCTGGGAGAGGAGTGGCAAGCAGGGACCACAACCAAGGGTCCAGCAGGAGCAGGGGGCATCACTGCCTGTCCTAGGTTGCTGCAGACAGCAGTCCTTACTCTAACACAGATAAATGGTGCAGTTTCCTCATGGACCAAGCCCTGCCACGTGTGTGCAGGACCCTGGGAAGGGGCTCTGGAGCAGGCAGAAGGCTGTGATGGAGATCAGGCACTAAGCTCTAAGAATAGCTTGCATTATTTTCACATCCTTGCTGTTTCTGAAACACCAACGGGAGGTAATCCTTTCCTCCACGACTGCAGTCTCATCCCAGGGACAAATTTGCCTCAGCAATTTTTTGCTGATTGGAAATTCACCCAGAGAGCAGGCTTGCCGTTTGTTCTGCCTACCCATTTTCCCTGCAGCCTTGTGCAGCAGAAACAGCAGCAGCACACAAGTCGAACCAACACGGGGCACTTGCTCACACCCTGGAATGATCACTTGGAAAACTGCATAACACCACCACCTCCTGGCAGTGGCACTTAAAGCCCCGTTATTCCGTTTTATTCAGTGAAGTCCTATTGGTGCTGTTTCTAAGCATCAGAATTTTATTTTTTTTAATTGGCACACAGATTTCTTTTTGTGAGGGAGAATTACTTCGTGGAGCTTTGAGCAGTGCCACACGTGGCAAGTCAGAGTACACCCACAGGAAGTTTATGTCTTGATGTTTCTGCTGCCCTCAGAATTTAAGAAGGCACCTCTCTTAATTAACTTTCCTGAGGGGATTTTTTGTACGTGAGGCCAGGATGCTGTGTACATTTTAATGGGAGCTGTCAGGAAAATTATTGATTTTATTAGTAATGTTTCTGGAATTGTGCTATTCTGGTAATTCTATCAAGTTCTCTTTGAAAGCTTAACTGAGAGCATTTTTATATCCTTCATTAGTTTTTTAACACATGATAATTTCCCCTAACTCATCAACGCAAAGCAAGATCAGCTGCCTGCTTGGTAACCATTTTTCCTATGTACAAACCTATTGCAGCAATAATTACAAACCGAACAAATTATTACAGATATTCATTATAAAATACAATTACACTGAGGCGTGCTGCATTGTTACACTTTTAACATCCATCACTTGCTCTTGAGTAAATGGTTTCATTAAAAGCATGAAGGGCAAACTTAATACACTTCTGACTCACAGCAAACAGCACAAGAAATCATCCTGGCTGTTCCTCTGAGTGCTTGAGGTGTTTACCCTGAATGAGTAGAAAATGTTGCCTCTGCTGCCAAATACTTGTCAGCTCAACAGAGGGGCTCTGGGTGGCCAGTGCAGATGTGCAAGGAGAGAAGAAAGCCAGAAATCACGGCAGTGTGGCCTCAATTTCACTCCCCTAGAGCGTGGCTTTCTTCCATGTTTATGGGTTTTCAGGGCTGGGACCTGCCAGGAACAGCAGAACCTCCTTCATCATATCTTGGAGCAGCCTTGGGGCTGCTTCAGCTTCTGCTGGGCACTCGTGGAAAGTGCAGAGGAGCCAGGGGTGGGACGTGAAACTTTTCTTTGAAGGTCAGGGCATTCAGGCTCGGTCAGGGAGGGAGCAAGGGGAAAGCTGGTTTAGCTAAAAGCATTCCTAGCAGGGCAGTGCGGTCAGGTGAGTGCAGGGGGAAAGCGAACCCAGCCAGAAAGCCAAGCACAGGACTACAATCACTGCCTTGGCTCATTGTTTTGTGCTGTTACTCTTTCTTATTTCTTGTCTAGATCAAGATGAGAGCCAGGAGGAGATCCTGTCCCCACAGCAGGGCCATGACAGTGAGCAGAGCTGCCAGGGAGGAGCAGAGGCTGCTGGATTTCTGTCTCTGTTGTCTTTGCAATGACTTTGCACTGTAGGAAGGACCACAGCAGCACGGGTCTACCAGCCCATGCTTGTACCCTAGGTCTGGTCACCTTCTGGTGTGCAGCTTTCAGCCAGGTGTTTCTGTGAGTCTCTGAAAAGAGCTGAAAAACTTCTGTGCTATTTTCTTCCCCCTGGGAGAGCAATTTTTACTTTATTGGGTGGCTCAAGGAGCAGATCTCTCTCCTGGTGGCCACAGCCTCCTGTGAGACTCTCAGCTGCTGTGGTGGGTGCTTGTGGCTGTGCTTTGAGCGATGACTCTGCCTTTGGACCTGTCCTGATGATGCTCCAGGGGCAAATTCAGCAATCACTGGGTCCTATGAGAGAGAATTGCTGCTCAATTCTCTAATGGTGGGAGAGGACTAAACCTTGAAGGCTTGGGAAGGGATGTGCTGCTTGTAAAGTAAAATTTAACAAGTGAAATCTCACTATCAGCAAAGCTTTCCATGTGCCTGCCCTAAACAGAAAGGCCATTTTTCCTTTGCATTCCCTTCACAGAAAAGGTCCTAATTCCAACATCTCTATCAAGCTTGTAAATTAGAGCCTCCTTAGTCCAAACTGAGCAGCTGATCCTGATGCTGTTCGTGAATCTGGGGAGACAGAGCCTCTTCCACGCCCAAACTTGAGCAGTGCATCATGCTTCCAGGGGCTTGGTCTGTGCTGGTTCCCAGTGTTTGTGCCCACCCAACATGTGCAAGCTGTCAAGGGGCTGCTCTGTAGCACGGGTTTTTGGAAAGGGAAGGTCCCCAAGACACATCTGGGGGAGGTTAACCCAGGCTGTGTCACGCCCAACCACGGCCTCTGGCCCTGCCAGGGAGGATGGCACCTGCAGGCTGCTGGTGCTCTGACATCCGTGCCCATCCTGAAGCAAGCTTGGCACATTGGCTCCTGTCCTTTGCTTTTGACTTTGCTGTCCCTCCAAAACCACTGTTTTCTGCCCACAGCCCCCTTTTCCTGCTCTTTCCACCCTCCTCCTCTACCTTCTTCTTCTTCTCCTGTTCTGCTCCCTGTTTCTCCTCCTCCCTTTTCCCCCCTTACTCTTGAATCTCTATTTCTTCTTCTCTGTTCCAGCAAAACGATATCAATCAAGGTGATAGATGATGAGGAGTATGAGAAAAACAAGACGTTCTACCTAGAGATCGGGGAGCCCCGGCTGGTGGAGATGAGTGAGAAGAAAGGTGGGGGATGTGCTCCGAGGCCGAGCCCAGCCTGTGTGTCCCTGTCTGGCTCACTCATGTCTGGCACCTGCAACACCGAGCTCGCATCCCCGGTGCCTATGGAAAAGGGCAGGAGCCAGGCCACTCCTTGTCCCCCCTGAAGGCAGCCTGTCCCCAGACCACCAAGGCACGGCCTCGGCCAGGTGGTGAGGACGCTCCTGCCCTTCCCCATATGCCCCAGAGGGGATGTGCAGCCCCTTTCCCCCACCCAACCATCTCTGTCACCACAGCACCCGGGCGGACGTGACCTGCATGCGTGTGCGATGCCAATCATGTGTTTGCCTTTGTCTTGTGTTCCCACAGGAAATTCATTACCCTTAGAGTACTTGACCGTGAGGAGTATGAGAAAGAGTGCAGTTTCTTCCTTGTGCTTGGGGACCCGGTGTGGCTACGACGAGGAGTGAAAGGTGTGAGAGTAAAACCAGACCAGCTCTCGAGACGCTGCCGCTTTCTCTGTGTCTCCCTACTCTCACACTCCTTTCTCCTCGCACTTTGGCTCCTGGCCGTTTTGCCCTCCCTCCTCTGAAGCTTGGCCGCTGCACCTTTTTGCTCTGTTTTCTTTCCTCTTTCTTTTGGAGAGGACTCCATCCCACTCAGCGGGGCCCCAGGGAGCGAGGAGCGCTCCTGGCACCACCCCGGAGCACGCGGGCAGGGCACGGGGAGCGTCACAGCCCCAGAGACATTCTGGGAAGCGCTGCCCTGCTGCGCCGCAGCTGCACCTTCATTTAATCAAAGAGCACATCCAGCCTCGACAAGTGAAAAGGGCAACGCTGCATCATTTTTATCAGAAGATGAAGCAGCTTTCGCTTGAAATAAAATGCACGGCCAGAGCAGTAATTTTAGCCTTTTTGTACTGGCACTACGATCTGAAAATAGAGGAAAATCACAGCCCAAGTAGGTAATTCCATGAGATGCAATCAGTTTAGGTAAATCAAGTTACGCTCAAATGAAGTTTCATGGCTGTGCACTGGATAATAGCTTCTCACAGGAATAATAAAAACAATTTCCTCTTTCGTCGCATTTCTAAACCAAATGCCAAACTTCCCAAAAAGACGGAGTTCACCTGTTTTCCCATGCCTTTTTTTTCTGCTAGAAAATTAAGTGAGGATTACTGGCAACAGCTGGTTCTGCACACTGCTGGTGGCTGAGCAAGAAGCAGTTTTAGAGCTACTTTAGAGCTGGACCATTATTAAAGCCTTTGCAGAAGATTTGGTCTGTCTGCCTTGGAGCTGCTTTCTAGTTTCTGGGACATCAGCTCTCCCTCCAGCAGGCATTAGGCTGTAATATTTGTTTGATCAGAACACAGAGAGCCCTCAGTGGTCCCCACACTGAGTGGGGACACGCCACATTGCTCTTCAGCTCGGGTGCTAAGTCAGCTGCGTCATCCCCTCCATCAGCTTCCCTGCTGGTTTATATGGCTGCCTAGCAAAAGCTGGGCTAAAAAATCAGAGTCTGGCATGAGTCAGGCACTGCAGGTGGGGTCTGTGCCTTTAAATGGCGCTGGTGGCATCTGTGGAGCATGGACAGTACTGCCAGGATGAAGTTACACATGGACGACTCAGCTCAGCAGCCCCATCCTTGCCCACAGGGGCCAGTGCAGGCTCAGCCTTGCAAGTCCAGCAGGAGCAAACATGCTTTCCAGATCCAAGGTTTAAAAATTGTGGTCCCAGCTCTGGAGATCCCAGCTGAAATTTTTGTCTAAAATTAAAAGGGAAAGGAAAAAAAATTCTAATCTTCCTGGTCACAAAGATAACTGAGGGAATCTGAGAGAAGCTCAGGTTTGCCAGCTCAGTAGTGGAAGGCAAGACAAAAACATAAAGGACAATTTAAAGCAGCTATTTGCTGCTTTGCCCATGCAATTTTAAATGTGGGGATTTTTTTTATTCTTTTAAACTTGTTTCTTTGTACTTGGTTTGGTACAAGAAGCACCAAGGCAGGAGGAGCAATGTTCTCAGAGAGACCAGGGCTTCTCTGAAATGTCACCCCTGGCCTGTGTTGGGACCCAAGAACCACCAGGGCACTAAGGGAGAGGCTTTTCCCTTCCTTATGGGGATCTAAAACATTGAGCAACAAGATCCAAGCCTTGTCACAGACTTTTCTTCTCTCATTGTCTATGCCAAAAGTGCAGCTGCCACCGGAGCCATTGCTCCCCATCAGCAGCTGGAGGAGGTCAAAGCCAGTAGCTGCTGCACATGGGACATCTTGTGTCCCCTCCCCCGGGGCAGAACTGCCTCTGAGACCAATGGAAGATCTTGCACATACAATTCAAAGGGGAAAAATGAATTTTTTTGAGTGTTTCTTTTAATCCCATGTCCACCTCATGTTTGCAATGGTTTTTATTTTAAATCCACAATCCCATGAAACATTTCTGTTTAGTGTCTTTCTCTTAACACTAATGGTATCCTGCAGCTTTACAGATCTGAAGTTTCTGCCCTGGGATCTGGTGTCTTTCTGTGGATATCCCTTTTGATTTCATTATTCATTTACTTTTCTTCTTCTGTGTTTGTCTCTGTCTCCTTCACAGCCCTATTGTTGAATGAGCTTGGTAAGCGCGCATTCATTTTTCCTTTCCATTTTTCTGGTTTGCATATTTTTGGAAGAAAAACAATTTTGCTTGATGTTTTTCTTTGCTCACAGCGTTCTCTTTTAGGGTGGTCAGCACTTTCTAAGTAAGCTCAGGTACCTAATGCCCCCTCTTTCCTTAGAGTAGAGCCCCAAAGTCACCGGTATTGAGAGGTGGTGCAAGGAGCATTTTTGGGGGTTGGTGCTGTTACAGCCAGAGTAAACCTGCACCACACAAATTAACCCATCACCTCTAAACTGGTGTGGCAGAAACAGGATTTCCTGGTGACCTCAGGATGCTTGTGGCTGGACAGGAAAGCTGGCCAATCCTTTTTAAAGAGGCAGTACAAACTTTGCCTCCTGTCCTGGGGAGACGTAGAGCCTAAGCAGCCTTTGAATTTCCTTGCTAGCCACCTGCAGGATAGGGCAGCTGGGGAGGGAAGCAAAGTCACCCTCATTCCCCAAAGCACCTGCAGCCCCAGGGCAGACTTCACCCCTCCCACAGCGTACACTGGACACCAAGGGGTGGCAGCCCAGCCATGTGGGTTGAAAAGCCTGTGTTCAGGTGTCCCCACCTATCCCTGGGGTGTGTGCTGGGGAGCAAGCCCCATATCCACAGTGGGGCAGGGAAGGATCGCTGTGTCTATGTTGATGTGCAAATGCTAATCCTCATTTGTTCTCTCTCTCTCCCTTTTTCTCATTTTTGGTTTCATCTAGGCGGCTTCACCATCACAGGTATGGATTTCTACTCTTCCCCTGTCCCCCTGTTCCTTTCTCTTTGTGTCCATATGCTCACCCTGCTCTTTCCTCTTGGTTTCCTCTTTGCTTTTGTTCTGTCCTGGAGGGAAACTCTGGAATGGTAAGAAGGCGCTGAGCCGCAGCCTCCCCGCCCCGGCCGGTCCCGTTAACACCGTGTCCTCTCACAGAGTGCTCTGCCTGCCACACACACTTAACCCCACCTCGGGGAGGGTGACCTGCCACCCCCGAAGTGACAAGCAACCCCATTCCATGTCTTGGAGCAGGGTGGGCTCCTCCATTTGATCCAGTTGTCCCCTCCCTGCGCACAGAGCTCTTTCCTCACTTCCCAGGCCCGAGCCGGGTGCCCGAGCGCTGCGGGAGGTGCAGGACCCCATGGCTGCTTCAGATGTGCAGCCCCTGCCCTTGGCAGCAGCCAGACCCAGCAGCAGGGCTGCCTCAGCTGCCATGAGCCAGCCAAGCTTCCCTCGTTCAGCTGAGCAACACAGGATGAGAAGGTCCTGAGTCCCACACGTTGCAAAGCCTCCCCTCAGGAGCCCTGGAAATGTAATTCAGATTTAGGAGGCTCTGGCTCCAAGGAGGGTCTCTTAGGTCTGCAGGAGAAGGGCATTCCCTCAACTCAGTGCCACCAAGGGAGCAGCACTAACCCCGTGTGACATAAGAATGGAGTTTACTAACTGCACGGAGACAGCTTGTACAGTGCGTGCAGCCCCCCTGCTGATCTCTGCTGATCACTTTAATAGGAAAACCTGTCTTCAGGAAGGTCCAGGCTAGAGATCATCCTCTTCCTTGCACCGTGGTCTCCATCCAAGGTACCTGTGGCATGGCACCATGTCAGTCTCACGTGGACTGACTGGGGTGTTTGCCTACTGACAGATTAACTCCAGTCCTTTTTAGCCCTGATGTTCTTCTGCCCATCCCTCAGGTGGACAGGAAGGGAGTTCAGTGGGGTCTGCACATGGGACAGTGACAAAGGATGTGCTGCCTGCAGTCTCATGCCCCAGAGGTTGCACAGATGACAGTGGAGGTGCAGACCTGCTTCACTGGTCTTGTAGTCCCTCTGCTGCCTCCTCTTTTAGGGTTTGGAGCCAGGCACTTGCCTGTGGATGGCTTCTTACATCTGTGCTATTTCCTCCAGCCCCGCCATCACAGCAGGCATTGGCTGCCAGCCCCCTCTCCAAGGCAAAGCCCTGCTCAGAAGGAGGCAGAGCCAAGATTCCATATGCAGCTCAGCCCTGGGGCTGCTGACAGTGCTGTGTTGTTGTAACAGGCTGGTGGAGTTGCCCTGACCGTGCCTCAGTGCAGACCTGGAGTGCTGGGGAGTGGAGCAGCCTTAGTGCTGATCTTTCCCCTTCCCAGCATCCCTGTGGAGAGGCAGCAATGACCAAGCAATAAGAGATTCCCCAGCCCCAGGATGAGCAGGACTCCTCCTGAGGCTGGATGAGTTGCAGACCTCTTGGTAGCATTTTCTAAAACTGTTCTGTCTGTTGCTCCATAAACTCCTTCTCCACTGTTCTGTCACTCATGCTCCCACCTGGAGGCCTCCTGACCTCCCCCTCTGACAGGAAGACAGATATGGAGTGACCAGCTGGGCCTGGTTCACCCACGGGCTCTTTGCTTTGCAGAGGAGAATGAAGAAAAGCAGCCCCTGACCAGCAAGGAGGAGGAAGAGCGTCGGATCGCAGAGATGGGGCGCCCAATCCTGGGGGAGCACACCAAACTCGAGATCATCATTGAGGAATCCTACGAGTTCAAGGTACTGTTCACATCCCACATCCCTTTTCTTCTTCCCCCCTGGCTGGGCACCCTCCTTTTAGGTTTGCACAGCACTGGGAGGCACATGTTGATGGTGTTGGAGTGAAGCAAGGCAGTGCATGGAATCACACACAAAACAGGGACTGGGATCCCAAATGCTGCAGGATGCTTTAAAACATGACCCTGTTCTCACAGTGAATCCATATGCTGGTCCTGCTTACAGGCAGCCTTGAGTGAGGCCCAGGCCTGGCAGTCCCAGTGCGAAAAGCTGATAACTCTAAATGCAAGTAATGGTTGTGCAGTTCAGCTGCTTTGAATGCATGTGCCAGGCCAAGAGCTGAAAACAGGCCATTTTGTTATCTTTTCCGTTTTTCTGTGGTATAAAAATATAACAGGCCACCCTTACTGTGGCTCGGAGATGGTTCAAACTCCCATCCATGAGCAATTTTCCAAAGGTCTTTTTTAGCAGCAATGAAGGGAATTGCAAATACTTACATTTGGATTTGCTGCTGGGGCTCTTGAGCTTAAAATCTGCTGAGCTTGTTCCATAAACACATGGCCTTAAGCACTGGCACTGGTGGGCTTTAGCCCGGTATCTCCAGCCCCTAATTCTCTGCTCTGCATCTCCATCCTCAGAACACGGTGGACAAGCTCATTAAGAAGACGAACCTGGCCCTGGTGGTTGGCACAAACAGCTGGAGGGAGCAGTTTATTGAGGCCATTACTGTCAGCGCGGGTGAGTTTGGGCCACAGCTCCAGGTGAATTACGATCACCCTCGCTCTCACTCGGCTTGGCTGTATCAGCAACACAGACTGTAGTGGAGCAGCAGGAGGCAAAACAGGTGGCAGAGTTATTTACAGCGTCTGCATAAATAAGGCAGCTGATTAAACCCTTTTGTGAGGGCACCTTGTCTCATGTGTAGGAAACCTTCTGTGTGAAGTGTGTCTGTAGCACCAGGCGGAGCAACACCTTGGCTGGCAGCAGACGGCAGAGGGGAAAAAGTCAGTTCAGTGGGAGAGATCTGGGAGGTGAACACAGTGTGGAAATTCTGAGTGGCATAAATGATGCTGGTGTGAAGCAACAGTGCTCCCCTTCCCTGGTTTTCCCTGCACCTCTGTGGTGAGGACAACGCAATAGTGAGGGTGCAGTCCCGCGCTGTGAGCCAAAATTTGCCCTGCTTTCTGGAACTCCTGCTGCCCCAGCCAGCTGTGGCTGGAGGATTATGGCTCAGCAGCCCAATAGCTGCAGCAGCACATCATATCTGTGGTTGAACAGATCCTGTGTGATCTTATCTTCACTCTCTTGGAGAATTGCTTTTCCCTCAGATGCCCTGTTGTACCATTCCCACAGGTACCAGTGCCACATTTACCAGTAGGCCCAGTACAGGATATATTATTGTTCCCATAGATGTGGAAGAAGAAAGCAAGAAGGTCTCCTCCATATGTTGTTTTTTAACAGCTGGAAACACTATTACTTATTGGCTGGATGTTACAACCTCACAGCCCAGCCCTGGGCAAAATTAGGGCAGCTTACATTAAATCCCTGGGGAAGGCAATTGCCTCTTATCTGGCTAATTGTGCACTGAAATGCACGGGGGAGCACTCAGCGCCCTACCTCTGACTCTGCAACACAAGGTAACCTCTGCCCAGCACCAGGTAATTAAAAATGATGGCAGTACCATTCACCCCCTACCTCTGGAAAACAAGAGCAGGACGCTGTGCAGCAGCCTTCTCCTCAGATTGTGATCCCTCCTCTTGTAGCACAGTTCTTCTCAGAGCCTCCAGGCAAGAGCCTCCCATTATTTTGGATTCAGCATGAACTTATCATGCAAGACAATCCTCGCTGCAGGTTTTGTAGCTAATGTGGCTAAAACTAATCTATGCCAGAACCAATTATGTAATTGCATCCCATGTTGAAGCAAAGATGGTTGGATCCTGTTTCTGAGACGCACATAAAGACTGCAGTTATGTGGAAACCCTGTTGCCCCTGTTGTGTCTTGAAAATACAGCCATGATCAGAGCTAACAGATGATTAACAAGCATTTAATAAATGGGAAGTATTTTGGTGGACATGAGCTGTCCCTTGCAGTTGTGGATCAGTAGTTTGAGCTCTGGAGGTACCCAGGCTTTATCTCCTCAAGCTTTGTGCCAAATAAGTTAAAATGCCTTAAACACTGGAGTCTGGATTTTTCCCCCCAGCTCACCATGGATTCCAGGTGAAAGTCACCACTTCAAAATGTAACATCCCAGTTGAGAAAAGAAACATTAAACCCCCATTTCCCACCAAATGGTCAACTCAGGGCAGTGTTTGAAGGGTGGTGGAGCAGCAGAAGGTGAGGTCTGTGGAAGGGCAGTGCAGGTGCAGACAAGGCTGGGCCGCACTGTGCTGTGCCATTCTGGGCTGTCCAGAGCCTGTCACTCAACTCCTTTAGTCTTTACCCAAAGCTATAAGGTTTATTCCACAATGAAAACATTCTAGGGCTCACAGCTGCCTTTCTGAATGCACCCCTGAGTCACCATCCAACACCACTTTGACTTTCAAGTCACCTCCACAAGATCTGGCCAGCTCTTCAAAAGAGAGACATCATGGCTGCTTAACAAAATGATAGACAGGTCTGGATGAGTGTTATGACAGTGGCATTCATGTTCATTTTTCAGTCTGTTTCATCATATCCATAAAGATTTAGGTCCACAGCAGTCCTGATGCCACCCCGAGCTTGGCAGAGGGTTGAAATACCTGCTGCAGAATTACAGCATGAGCACAGCACGGTGTATCCTGCCATTAGCAGCCTTTGCACATCGAGGAAAAACACAGCCCAGCATAGGCTTTCCAGGATGGGAAACTGTTCCTTATCTTCACAACGATGCACAGCAATAGGCATTTATATCTGCCAAAATAATAATGCTGATTAGCTGTGGTTTCTGCCACAGTGAGTTTGAAGCTCCAAAGCTTGCCTCTTCCCACTGCTAAGGAGCTTTTCCCAGCAGCCATGCAGGGAGACCTGGTGGTCCACATCCTTGGTGGGGAAAAAAAATGCATCAAAGAAGTGGAAAATCACCAGACAAAATGCAAGGGATGTCTTTAACACAACTTACAGAGGCCTTGGAATCCACTTCACAAACATGCATGATTTAGAAACTCATCCTTGTTTCTTAAGGGCAGCAGGAAAGCTCCCACTGATTTAGTTGGAAAAGAGTCACCACCCCTTCAAGTCTGGGAGTGGTTCCAGTGCGAGCAGGAGGAGTTTTTGATTATGCCACAACAGTGATATTGTGCGCTGTGCCAGGCTGGGGAAGCCCCACATTTGCCATGCAGCCTGCCCGGGGCACAGGATGGCCAGCAGGCTCTCCAGAGCCTGGAGCAGGAGTGGGAGTTCCCACTGACCTAGGAAAGACCAGACATCAAGGAACAGGCAACCAGAGCTTATAGGGAAGCATGTGAAGGGGCAGGGAAATGCAGCAGGGCAGAACAGCCAGCAGTGCTTGAGCAGGGAGGCTTTAGGGCAGGCAAAAATCCGTTACTTGATCCTGGTTTGCAGCAAAGGTAAGGTGAAGCACCAGAGCAGCTCAGCAACCATCAAAGCCAGCTGCCTTTCCAGAGAGCTGGAAGCAATTGCAGGCACTTGTGGAAAGCAGATCAGAGCAGCTCAGAAGGGGCTTCCCTGTGGCAGCCTGTGGGTTTGCCTGCCCCAGGCAGCTCCAGCCAGCACGAGGTTGGTTATTTCCTACATCTTCTGGGGGAAGGGCTCTTGAGCAGGGGCTGAGTCCAGAAAGCATCTGATGGTTTAAACTCAGGCAGAGGTGCTGGCATGAGGCTCTGCATTTCCTGAAGTGCATATTGTTTTTTTAAACCATCGCCTCTGGGGTGTCTCTCTGTGCTGTGGAAAGGGGAGAGGAAAGGCCGTCACTCTGATGACTGCTCAGAAAAGAAGATATTTGGAAGTCAAGGCTTTCCGGGGCCCAAATCATGAGACACAGCATTTTGGGAACTGCAGTTTGCACAGGAGCTCTGCCCAACCTCCCCCAGGACGAGCAAATCTAATCAAGCACCGCTGGTTTTCCCCAGGGGAAGATGACGATGACGATGAATGTGGGGAGGAGAAGCTGCCCTCCTGCTTTGACTACGTGATGCACTTTCTGACCGTCTTCTGGAAGGTCCTTTTTGCCTTCGTGCCCCCGACAGACTACTGGAATGGCTGGGCTTGCTTCGTTGTCTCCATCCTCATGATTGGCCTCCTGACAGCTTTCATTGGCGACCTGGCATCCCACTTTGGCTGCACCATTGGCTTGAAGGACTCGGTCACTGCCGTCGTGTTCGTCGCCCTGGGGACATCGGTGCCAGGTAAGCACAACCACGGGGTTTGGTGAGAAGGTCCATCTGCACCCAGGCTGGGTTTGGGGTTGGGTTTGGGACTGGGGAGAGCTGTATTCTGTAGGATCTCAAAGCACAGGTTTGAGATATATGTGGAAATTGGTTTTCAGTTTCTTCAGATGGGCTGGAAAGATAGAACCAGGATGCAGATTCAGTCCCGTGGGAATTATTTCAAGGACCATCCCACTGCAAAGACTGTGAAGTATCTATTTCTGTGGTATCCACTTTCAGAGTCTGAACTGGTCTTTGGTTAAAATACTGCCTGCGTTGGCAGTCCTGCATTTTTAGCAGCATTCTGCTGCTTTAACCTTGCTCCTGGGTGAATTAAGTGTGAGTCCGTACTCAGGGCACACTTCCCAGCATGGACACCTTTGTGTGAGGGCAGGTTCAGATGGATCAAGATGAGGTTGCTGAGCTGGGGGAGCTGCATGAAATGCAACTTGTGAAGCTCTGGGGATTCCCACATCAGCTTGTGTAAGAAAGCCTGTGCCTCTCACTCACCTTCTCCCGTGGGCTGTACTGGGCAGGCAGAGCCTGAATTCTGGGCAAGGGCCTCTCACCCACCCCAACCATCCCTTGCATTGGTCACACCTTCCCCCACCACCTTTAAACTTCCAGTTATCAGCACCCAGATGCTCAAAGATCCTGAAATTGTCCTGATGCTGCCAAATGCAAAGAGAAGAAGAAGCAGAACCAAAAGAAAGATCAGATCTGGGGCAAGGAACAGAGGAAGGAGCATTTTTTAGACCTCTGGCAGTAGAGGCTTTAGGCAGAACATTGGAAGGGTTTCTTCACATGTTTGACAGTGAAAATCTTCCCTCCTGCTTTTGCTGACATAAGGTGACTTGTAAGGAGTTCTTTTTTAGAATACATTGGGCTACTCTTGTTTCGGTTGGCTCCCAGGCCGTGCTGTGTTAGCTGGGTGCTAGTTGGGCTGCTCTGCACTCCAGGAGATGGGCAGACACCAGGGGAGAGTGCAGAGAAATCAACACTGACAGGGACCTTCCCTGCATTGAAAGCACTGCTTGAACTTGCAGAAATGTGTGTGGTTGTTTCTACACTCAACCCTTCTCCCCCAGTGGCAGCTGCAGAGCCATGGAGGCACCAGCACTGTCCCACAACTCTGTTACTGCACCGTGATCAAGGACTTTTCCTTCCCTTAACAATCAGGTGCATTTCCATGGCAGCTTTCTTTTAAAAATAATGCAAACTTTTGATTTCTTTGCTGCAAACGGACCCTCTCTCTGTGCTTACATGTGCCCATCCCTCCTGTTCCATGGAACTGGATCTTTGTGCCAGGCTGCCCACCCTGGAGCCTGCTGGGTAGGAACAGAAAGGAAATTCTGTGGAATTAAAAACGTGAAATATGACCTCGATGTTTTCTTTTCCTGAGCCACACTGGGCTGCCTGTACCCAAGGGGATCTGGGAGTGCAGGTCTGTTCAGGACTCATCTTCTCACTGTTAGCTGAGAGTGCTCACCTGAACAAACCCACGGGCTAATCCCTCCTGCTCTTCCTTCCCCCTGCACAACCAGAGTGGGTTTGGATGTAAAATCAGCCCTTCCCTGTGGTGCAGAGCAGTGTCAAGCTGGTCTGTCTGCCATGAGGTTTTCCATTAAAATGGCCAGGCAAGTTTTACCACTGGTATTAAAGCTGGCAGAGCACCTGGGCAAACATGCACCCACCACATGGTTTTTCTTTACAAGGGAGAGAGGATCACCTGGTGCACCAAAGTGTCAGGGCCTGCACAAGGCACTGGACTTCAGGGAGGCAAAAGGAGCTAGAGACCGTACTGGGGGAAGCCCTGCATTTCTGACCATTGAAATTTCCCCCATGCACAGACCCAGATGGTCCAGAAGAACCCGATGGTCCCCTGATTCCCTGGAATTTCCATTAGAACAGGCTGTATCATATTCCCATACCCATCATTTTCTTCCCCTGGGTGTTGCCATTGCCATTTGTCCCTGAGCTGCCCTCTTTTCCTGGGTGTCTCCTCAGGGTTTCTCCCCACCTTCCCTTTGCAGACACATTTGCCAGCAAAGTAGCAGCAACGCAGGACCAGTACGCGGACGCCTCCATCGGGAACGTCACCGGGAGCAACGCCGTGAACGTTTTCCTGGGCATTGGGGTGGCCTGGTCCATCGCAGCCATCTACCACGCGGCGCACGGACAAGCCTTCCAAGTCTCCCCTGGCACGCTGGCCTTCTCCGTCACCCTCTTCACCATTTTTGCTTTTATCAGTGTGGGAGTGCTGCTCTACCGGCGGAGACCCGAGATCGGAGGTGAGCTGGGCGGGCCGCGGACTTCCAAGCTGCTCACATCCTCACTCTTTATCCTCCTCTGGCTCTTGTACATATTCTTCTCATCTCTGGAAGCCTACTGCCACATAAAGGGCTTCTAAAGGGACAATCGGAGATAGTAAATATGTGTATATCTATATATATCTATATAGAGTGATATATAGGTATAGATATAGATATAAAGCTGTGTATAATGAACAGAGAAAGAATAAAAGAGATTTGCCATGTTCACACACCTGCTGATGGAAAGCGGCTTTGGAGCATCCTTTGAACTAGGCAGGACCCCAAAGCCAGCAGGACCCCTCCCCAGGCAGCGGCCCCAGCCAGGAGCCAGGGGCAGGGCCCTTTCGGCAACTCGACCAACAGGAGCGGCCGAAGGCCACCGAGCCCCTTCCCGCCGCTGACTCCCACCCGCTGGCCCCCGGGAAGACGGATGCGAAGGCGACCGGGGTGTGAGGAAGGCCAGAGTAGCTGGTGAGAAACAGAGCAGTGGGCAAGGGAAGGAGAGGAGAGCAAGGGTTCTGATCTCCCACCGCCATCCAGCTGCCTTCGCCACTCGGGAACGGGCCCTCTGGCCCTGCTGGAGAGGAGCAAGAGACCGAACTGAAGACAAGGGGAAACTGGGAGCTTTCTAAGGATAGAACACAAACCGTTTTCGTCATTGATTTGGGGTTGGTTTTTTTGTTTCGTTTTTGGCGTGTGTACAGCTAGCATTTCCCACCCACATGCCCCTCACCTTTCCCTGTCCATGCTTTGGGGGTGCACAGCCGCAGCCTCGTGTCCAGTGTCCCAAGCTGAGGCTGCGCGGAGCGGTGGGAGCCTTCCTCCCACTCCTCTGCCTCCTCGGGCATGCTGTCGTGGTACTTGTAACATTTGCATGAATGAAATGAAATCTATCTGTATATAGCATCCTATAGCGATAGTCCTTCCAACCATGTGGGTTGAGCATTGCAGATTACAAGCGTTTTCCTTTCACTGGGTTTTATTTATTTTTAGTTAGTTTGGTTTTGCCGTAGGGTTTCGCTTGTTTGTTTGTTTGTTTCCTCTCAGCGGGGGTGGGAAGGATGGAAAGCTGTCCCCACACTGCTCGTGGCACGGCTCCTTGAGAAGCAATAACAGCCATGCAGTTGTAGGTGTTCAGGGGAGGAAAACCCACACCCTGGAGACTTCAGGCTCTGTCCAGCTGTGGGGATGGAGTCCTCTGGTGTGCTGAAGCCATTGTGAAGGCCTCCTCTGCCCACAGGAGGTTTTACACAAGGTCCCAGGGAGTGGGGTGAGCACTCCGAGGGGAACAAGCGTGGCTGACTCCCAGCACCTCACGTGCTTCTGCCTTTCAAGTCGGTGGCTGCCTCAAAGCCCTGCTGTTCCCTGTGTCCCCAGAGGTGTAGTGACAGCCCCTGTTTCTGAGTGTTAAGCCATCAGGACCAGTCCCCAAAGCTGGTCCTTTCCCACAGCCATTTGGAGGCAGAATAATCCAGCGTAAGGGCTGGAGGGCCGTCCGAGATCTCCCACGCCACTGAGTGTAACCAGGAAGCATCCCCCAGGAAAAGGTCGTGTTTTGCACTCTCCGAATCCGAAATCACTGGACAGGATGAGACAGGGAGGTGTAACCCCCCTGGTGCCAGGAGTGCAGGCTGGGGTAGGGAGTCGAGCCAGGGAAAAGTGGGTGTAGAGCTCCCCAGGGCGCAGCACAGGGGAGACACGGGGCACTGCTGTTGAGAGATGTCCTCTGACCCAATGCCCTTTGCCAGGCTTCCTGACATTCCAGCCAGGCAAACTCCCAGCCTGCATGTCCATGGTGAGCTCTTCCCTCTCAGCTGAAAACCATGTCTGATGCTTGTACCATAACCAGCTGGCTGGGGGTATTTGTACTCATCTTGAACTATCTGTGGAAATTTTAATTAACCTGCTGTAAGGTTTTCTCTAGGAATATGAAGTTGTGGGTTTGGGTTTTTTTTTTTCTTCTCGAGCCTTTTTTCACTTTTGATTTGTTTTGGGGTTTTTCTTTTTCGTTTCTCATTGTTCTGGGGGAAAAATCAAACACAGGTGCAGGTTGTTCAGGTTTATGATTACCTTTATGTACAATGATTTCATTTTCATCTGTTTGGCTTCATTTTTTTTCTTTGTGTGTATTGCCCACCACTATAGGCAGTGAGTCCACTAATTGTGATGATCCTTATCAATGGTACACAATGCACAGAGAAATAAAGTTTGTAATGATTCCTGATGGATCCAGTACTGCTCCTGCATATTCTCTATGGAAAACCCTTCTCTCCCCTCCAGCTGTTTCCCCTTTGTACCCATCTCTCCTTGACTCATTGTTTTGCCTTCACTGTGTTTCTACCCCTGCCCCATCTCACGCCCTTCCTCCCTCTCCATCTCCATAGTGCCTCAGGCTCGGTGTGTGCTGCGGCACAGCCGGGGCTCACAGCCCGCTCCACTCTCAGGGGGATGCAGGAAACCACCCAGGGACAAAGCTGCAGGGCAAGCCACCCTCCTGGGGCCAGGAGCTGCTCCTGTGCTGTGTCCCTGGCCAGTGCTGACTTGCTCTGGGCGTGGGGAGAGCCGTGGGGCACCAAGCAGCTCTTTCTTTTGTGTCCTCTACGGAGCCGCTCCTGCTCTTGCCACAGCCTCGCAGTGACCTGCGCTGGGTTAAGCCATGAGCCAGCTATGAGGGAGAATGCAAGAGGTGCATTACCAGGGCAGGGTCCATGGGTGCCAAAGCAGATCTGAGACACGCCATGAGGCTGGGCTGCTCTCAAGAGGTGCCTGCCCATGCCCCAGCCCAGGTGCCATGGGCCATTTCAGACCCGTGTGCCTCAATACAGCTCAGCCAGCACTGAGGAGGAGAAAAGTCTCCCCATGCCCTGGGATGTTGCTCCTCCCTGTGTTTCATTCAGCATCTGTTGAGCTGTCCCCAGATAAACCCTCCCTGCAATGCTTGGGAGGTCCTGCTCTGACAGCTGAACTCAAACACCAGCCCTGGAGACGGGCCCCAGGCAAGCACTGCCTTCACCACTCCCCAGCAGAGAGCACGGCCAGCCATGTCCATGTGCTTTTCCCAGGCAGTGGATTGTGAAAGCAAAGCAGATCTTCTGGCCCAGAAATTGCATCTGCTGAAAGGTGATGTTGGTGTTTCCCCCTCATCATTTGCTTCTTCAGAACGAGTTGCCTTTGCTGAAGTAATTAACAAGTCAAACGGGACTTGTGTAGCCACTCAGGTTAGCAGACAGTAAATAACTCTTCTACTCACAGAGCTTTCCAAAGGGAATGATGGAGCAGTGCTTGCTTAGGACCAGGCCTAAACCACAGGCTCAACACCAGCCCTGTTCATGCAGCTGCTCTCTGCCAGCTGTGAGCTTGTGGGCATCTTGAGCAAGGCTGTGCGCAGTGTGCCCAGGGGCTCGTGGAGGGTTCACGGGGGAGCAGCGAGGGGAAGCGCTGTCCCCAGGGGTGCCAGGCCTGCTCTTCTGCACAGTCTCCTCTTTAAACCACACTCTCTGAAGGCAGAAGAGGGCTGCCCTCCCAAGAAGGCTAGGAGGTGGCAGGAGGAAGCACAGCCACATCTTGTCACAGCTCAGCTCCGTGGATCCTCTGTCTCATGTCAGAACTCTCCCATCTCTTCCTCTTCCAGCCTCCCCACCCTTGCCTGCACGGGGAGGAATTGAGCATCTCTGATAAAGGCCTGGGTTTATGGATGTTGCCAGAAGCAGCCAGTTTAAACTCTAGGCCTCCATCCACCTGCCTGCCTCCTTTGCTCTCACCCCCACAGCCAAAGGCAAACCTTTCCATGGAAAAGGACGCAGCTCATGTCCAAACGACATTCAGAGACAGACACCCAAATAACTCCACAGGCCACTGCCAAGCACGTGGGGACAAGCAGAAGGAACACACTAGTGACAGCCCTAACATCTTGGACAAACCGCACTGCCAGCTCTTCAGAGCCCAGCGGGCGTGGGGGCAAATCCCAGCCACAACCCGAACACTCAGAAAAGGCGCAAAAAAAAGGAGAGAGCCGCAGATCTGCAGAGCCTCGTGGCTGAGCCCACCCAAACCACCACCTGTGCCAGGAAATGCAGAATCCCAAGGTGTGAACCCCTCATCTCCAACCACACGAGGCTCCTGCCCCTGTGTCACCCCGTGCCAGGCAGCCTGTGGTGCCCTGGGTCGAGGGGCTATCACAAGACTCGTTTGTGCATCTTCATCCCTGCTCCCTGAAAGGACAGAAGGGAGAAGGGAGGCCTGGAGCCCGCCCTGGTCATGAGCCTGGCTGTGAACTCACTGCACTGTTTCTGCTGTGGGCAGGACTGGGGAACCAGAGCCCCTGTGTTATTGTTACAGCTATTTTTAAATTCTTGGGTAAGAATCGTCGGCATTGGTGGCAATATACATAACTCAGGAGGAAGATCAACTACATTCCTGGAGGGACAGAGCTGAACATAGCCAGAAAGTGATGGAAACCTTAATGCTGGATGGTGTAATTCCAGGACAAAGCCTTGCATTGTTTTCTGTAGGCTTTGGCAGCCAAGCCCACCTGGAGAAACGTGTTTGCAGAGCACCAGGAACCTCTCTGGCCTCTCTGAGCATGCAGTGACCAACTACTGATGTCTATACACGTGCTCAGCACAGCTGTGGGAAAGCAGCAGCAATTTTTTTATCTTGTAAAAAATTGACTTGCACAGGAAAACATCCAGAGGCATCCGTATTCTTGCAAAAAGCACCGAGGGACAATAAATACAGTGAGATTCCTCACCTTTTAAGGACTTGAGCCTTTCTGCTGTTGGAACTGGAGGTGCCAAGAACCTCTTGCCAGCCAGCAGCACCTCTCACACAGAGGGAAGAGACACTGCAAGGGAAAGGGGCTTGCCTGGCCAAGTAGGAGCTGTTATCAGCAAAGATAGGCAGGAGCTTGCTGCTGCCAGCAGGATTTTTCTGCCTGTGGGATGTCCCTGAGAGCATCCAAGGACTCTCCACATGGTCCTTCTCTTTCCCTGGAGCATCTCGAGAATGGCCAGCACTGCTCCTGGGACCCAGTGCCCCCAGGGTGGCTCATCACCCCCTCCTACAGGCTCTGCACCCTCCCTTGGCTCCTTCCCCTTTCCCAAAGGGAAAGCCAGCTTGGGGTTGCCCTCACTACAAGTGTGGAAAAGGGCGCTGGGGCACCCCTGCTTCCAAGGCAGAGGCTGTGGAGCACTGCTGCAGCTGGGTGCTCCAGTGGGATGACCAGCACTGGAGGGCATGGGGAAGGGCCAAGTGCCAAGGGCTGCACCCACCCAGACCTGGAAACCTTGTTCAAGCACTGCCACAGCATGTCCCCTGCCCTGGCTGCCACGGGCACGGGCATGCACCTCGATTTCTGCACAGATACAGCACAGCCTCCAGCTTCTCTGGCTGTCCATGGGCACCAGCCCCAGACAGGGTTTTTATCTCTTTGACTCAAAACAGCCCTTGGCCTGTTGGGCTGCACCAGGAAAGCTTTCTGCCCCTCCAGTACGCAGCCCCACCCCAGTTCAGGTGGCAAAGGGAAGGACCATTAGTGACCCACCATTAGTGACCCCACCTGGTCCCGGGGCCTTCACATTCTGCCTGGAGCCATCTCAAGGTCCCCAAATCACTGTGACAGTCCAGCCTGCAGCTTGCTCTGTGCTTGTCTCCCCTGTGAAGTCTCTTCACATTCCATCTTCTCCCAAGCTCCCTGCAGAGAAGCATTCTCTGTCCCTCCCTCCTGCCCCACAGCTGGGGGTTTCCTGTGTGGGACAGATTTCCTTCCTCACTGCACTGTACAAAAACATTTGTTAGCTCAGCTTTGCTGTCTGTGTCTGAAGCAAAGATGAGCCACCCCACATCACAGACTTGAGCCCCTACAAACCAAGGAGCAGGCAAACTTCCACACAAACCCCAGCACACTGAGCCCCTCCTGCTCATCACCCAAGCACAGTCACAGCCACTACCTGCAGGCACAGTTTTTATTGTGCCACTGTCCTTCACTCATTAGTCTCTGGAAGACTTTTTGCTGAATTTCCACCATTACCAAGTCCCACAGATACTCCAGCTCCACCCCTCCAATCCAAACGTGCCTCTCTGCTTCCAAAACAAACTAATTTGCTTTAGCTGGGGCTTTCCTGCCCTTGCTTGAAATGGGCAGTTTAAGTAGAGCAAGCTGCAGTGGCTTGGGATGCTTATCCACACCTAGAGCTCCTACACCCTTGCAGCATGTGAGGGACTGCCACAGGGCTTTCTCCCAGCATCTCCCAACCTCTTTGTTGAGGTGGGATTTATTTCCCCTCCGTTACCTCCAGCTCAGAGGAGTCTCTTACAGAGGGGAGAATGAGACCTGCATGGAACACCGCCTTGCTCTGCTTTCCTGATGGAAATTCCCATGTCTGTGGCACTGCCATCCCCAGGAGTGTGTGCCCCTCTGTCCCAGCCCAGAGCCCTTGGCAGGCTCCTCGCTCACAGAAATGGGAGATTCTGGCAGATGAGTTTCTTTGCAGAGATGCTCAGAAACACACAGAATTTCAAAGTCCCTGTGAAATTGCTGTGCTGGCACGGGCGAGGTTGGATCCTGGCAGTGCAAATGTGTCCCAGAGGTTATGTGGGTACATTAATGAAAGGTTTCACAAACCAGTAGGTTTGTGACTCCCAGGGGTGTAGGGAGGTGCACAGGTGGATTTCTCCTTGTTTCCTGTAATGCTGAGATGCTGCCCTTGCCTTCAGCTCCAGCCCTGTGGCCTGCCCTGGCCTTTCCTTGCAGCAGGAGCTGTGACGAGCTGCCCCTTAGCTGGACTCCTGCTCAAATGAGAACGAACTCATGCCTGTTTGTGTCTTCATTCACTTGCCCCATGTTGCCTCCTTCATCTTTCGAGCTCTTGAGAAAAATGTGCCCATGCAGGGAGCCTTGCAGGAGCCCTGCTTATCTTGCTCTTAATCAGGAAACACACACTACTTTCTGCAGCTCGAGAGTGCAAAAAAAGGCAATAATACCTCTTACATTACAGGATTGTGTTAGCAAGGAGGAAGATGTTATTTATTTTTTTCCCTGACAATACTTGTGCTGCTTCTTTTTTCCATAATGCATTAAGCATTAGGAGGCACAGCTCTGCACACAGTCCAGCTCTCAAGATTGCCTGTTGAGGACATTGCTCAGCAATCCGGCAGTTTTATTTGTGGATGAAGGGCAGAAGGTGGTGAATTCTCCTACGATTCTGAGCCTCTGCTGGAAGACACACAGCCATGCTGGCAAAACCCACAAAACGCAGGGCTTTGTAAAATGCAGCCCTTTGTATCCTGTGCCAAGAAGACCTGCCATGAGGTTGCAAAATCCGAATCATGAACTTCCTGAAGACCACTCAGCAGTGATGGCCATCTTTTATCCCTCCTTCTGTGTCCAGGCTGTCTGGAGAGGTCTCTGGCACACCTGGTGTTCACCACATGTGAACGTCACTGCTAATCAAGTGAGAAGAGGACACGGAGTAGACAGATCATGTCCTACTTCCCACCCAAATACAAACCCACAGGATATTCCCAGCAAAAAAGCAGTCAGCCTGCCAGGCAGTCCTTGGGAAACCTCACCCATGTCCAAGGCAGCAGGTTCCCCATGGTACTCGCTCCCCGCTGCTCCCCACACTGCTGCCCTGAGGGAGGGGCTGCTCAGAGCTCAGCATCCTGCAGGCACAGCAAGAGGAGACACCTGGGCTCCCTGGGCTTGCTCATGGGAGCATCAGCCAGAGAAGCCTGCAAGGACTGGCCATAATATTTCAATGGAGAGATAAATGAGATGGGAATTAGTAAAAAATCCCTACAGTAGGAGTAATTTAGATGCATCACTTACTTTCCGCTATAATGAAGTGGCCCAATTATCTTGATGCTTGAGTGACCACTCCAGTTCTCAAAAGTCATTTCCGCACACTTGAACAACTGCTCCTCCTTCTAGAGTAACCATCTCAGAAAGAAACACATCTTTCTTGGCAGAGGTGTAATTCGTGTCAGCAGCTCCTCCCACTGTCCCTCTCAGGAGCGGAGGGACACCCGGGCAGGGAGCTGCCTGCACAGCCTGTCCCAGGGCTGCTGGACACTCCCCACAGCAAGGGTCCCCTGGAACACTGGGATGCAGGAGGGAAAGAGCCCAAAGTGGCTCGCTGGGCCTCAGAAGTGACGGGGACAGTGGTGGCTGGATGCAGCCCAGAGGGGAGGCAGGCAGCAGGCGTGTGGTGAGTCTCCTCACGGGCACCCCACGCCAGGGTGGTGGATGGGGACAGCACCAGCAAGGCAAGTTGTCCTCTGGAATTTTGGATGTGCTCCAGAAAGAATGGCTCTCACTTTCCTGCTCTCCTCTGACAGCCCCCAATCTCTGACAGCCCCCAAGATGCCCCTGCTCAGCAGCCCGAGCGGAGCTCCCCGTGGCCCCCGGAGCAGCACGGGGCAGGCAGGCAGGGAGGAGGCTGCCACCACCCTTCCTGATGCACCCAAAGCCACCTGCCACAGTCATCCTGCCTCCCATCACCCTGTGTGTGTCTCCCCTCACAACCACGAGGCACTCTAGGGCAGACAGACATCTTGTGCAAACCTTGACAGAGAGAGAGAGACAGAGATCTCTGACAGCAAAAGCAGCCCTCTGATCCCCCCACCAGGGACAGGGCAGGCAGACCCCAGCTGGACAGAGCCAAATTATTCCAAAGCTGGGCTGAGAGTTTGCAGGAGAACTGGCTTGTCTGGCGACAGAAACCAGAGCATGGGTCATGAATTCAGCTCCAGCTTCCCTCTGCCACCTGCGCCGTGCTTGGCGCCATGAGCTGGCACTGCCCCAGCTTGTGCCCCAAGCTGAGGGTCCCCCCCGGGCTCAGCAGCTGGAGCTCCCCAGTCTCTCTGTCTCTGTCACAGTTCCTCACAAATCCAATGGCACAATGCAGCTACACTATTTGAAAAGCCATAATATTTGTTGGTACGACTTTTATTACTGTCAATTTATATATATATTTGTTGATAAAAGAGGTCATCTTGGGAGACACTCCCAGTCTACTGGGAAATAATTGTCTGATGCTGTATATTCTGTACATGCTGTATAAACAAAGCAAAATATGTAAATCTAAATATTCGCTGGACTCGGTGGCACGTGCTGCAGGAGGAGATTGGGACCAGGCAGGGCCCCTCCTTGGGCCACCACGGCTCAGGCTCGGGGGGTCCCAGCAGCGTCACCGTCCTGCTGGGCTCCGGGGCAGGACCTGGCCACGCTGCAAGGGCGAAGCCTGCGGCTCCCTCGGTGCTTTTCCCCACACGAAGGTGAAAGGGGGCGGCTTTGGGAGAGACAGCGGCCGCCCTCGACCTCCCCCGCTCCCTCCCGGGGCACAGCGCGGGGCCGGGCACGGCCGGATCCATCGGGAACGCCCGGAGGGAGGACAGCCCTCAGCCACCACCCAGCGCGACATCCCCAAGCCTTAGGGGTCCGAAGAGACGATTCCCCGTGGGAAGACGGCCGGTGGCTGCAGAGACTGGCTCCGAGCATCTGGCTTCTCCAGCTCCTTCCCACGCCGATGCCAGCCACCCTCCCCGGTGTGTTCTACAGCAGCCACGAGCTGTGACCTTCTGTGACCTTCTGTGACCTTCTAACCCGACACACGCTGTTAGAAAACCTGTTTCATATTTTCCGTGGTATCAATCTACAACTTTTGAAATTACTGGACACGGTCGTGGTAGCCTAAAAGTTGTGCTGAGCTCATATATTTTTATATTTGTGGTGTTTTCCTATCAATAGAGAGTAGTGAACCCTATAGCTGAAAGTGAACTATTCAAAGTAAATATATGACTGCAGAAAATATTTGTAAAAATAATTTATTTGAAATATTCTGCCAAAGATAGCTCTCTAATGATCTGTAAGATGTCGTTTCTCTCTTTTTGCTCTGAATGTCATTGTGAAAGGTTACCTTTCTCCCCATATCTTTTGAACATATATATATTTTTTTGTATCTTTAAGGGCAAAGAAATATTCCAATTTTTT
>VXBU01004953.1:164925-178795 GCA_013400315.1 Bombycilla garrulus
AAATGTGACATCTAACATGTCTTTCTGTAAATACTTATTTGTGTGTATTCATTGTTTGTGGGTACAACCCCGTTAATGCCCACAGGTGGAGTGGTTCAATCGATACAAAAAGTCTCTGGCTACCTACATGAGGTCAGTAGGAGGAGAGGAGGGGCTAGACCTCACACAGGACATCAAGCCTCCTAAAAGCCTGTACATTGAAGTAAGTGCAAGATTTCTGGTTTCTATCTGTGAATAAGCATTTTCCTGACAGTCTCTTTTAGAGCATTTCATCCCCATCCCAAGTCAGTTCATCAAGCAAATCTTTTCAGAGTTCCAAAGCTTTCACAGGGTTCTGTGTTTTACTCTGCCTGCCAGCATTTTACTCCTTCTAGTGAGGGCACGAAGTATGTTGGGAGATGGCATTTCTAGTCTGCAGGGAGTTATCCAGTAAGAGGTTTTTGCAGCTTTTTGCAGAAACTTAACTAACTAGACCAATTAGAAACCATTTTCCCATGCTAAGGACTGGAGGGGGTGGTTGTTTTTTTCCACTGGACTCTTACAGAGCTGTGTTTCCACTTTGCAGGTGAGGTGTTTAAGAGACCACGGGGAGTTTGAGATCGATGATGGCACTACCATCCTGTTGAAGAAGAACAGCCAGGTACCTGTGGCAGGAGTGTGGTCTGTTCTCTTCCTCCCTTTCCTCTCCCATGACATGCACATGCTGTCTGCATGCTCCAGAGTGCAGCTCTGCCTGATCTGGTAAAGCACAACAGACAGAGCTGGTTGTGGGCACCAACAGATCCAACAAATCCAGGGAGGGTTTTTCTGTGTTTCTGTGCAGCACTTTTTACCCCGCTGGAAATGCGAGCAGCTGATCCGACAAGGAGTGCTGGAGCACGTTCTGTCCTAAGTGTGCAGGACAGGAGGGACAGCTCTTGCTTGGTGGCCTGCCCAGGATGGGCACTGAGCTCTGGTGTGTGCAGGACTTCAGACACCTCAGTATTTCTGGAGTGGCACCCTGCCACTCCTCCTAACAGCCTTTGATGCCTTAAAACCACAGCTCTCCATGAGCAAATGGTGCATGCTGGTAATACAGCAATCCTGGGAATCCAGGAGAGCCAGGGGGTATTATCCAAGCCTCACACCTACAACCAGAGTTTGTTAATGCATTTTTGTTTGGAGTAGTTGTTGGTTCACATTGTGCATGTGGGAGTAAGACTTGCTGGGCTCTAGAAGCCAGGAAAACTCTATGGTTGCGAAATAAAGAACTCCTTCAGCCTCAGTCTCTTGGGTGTTTAAGAGTTAATGTGGTGTTCATTCAGAACTCTGATCTGGCTCTCCAGCCAAACGCATCCTGACCCTGCAGTGTGATGGTTGGTTAAGCATCTCAGGGGAACTGCTCCTCCAAGTGTCAGATAAGGCTGCAGAAGGTTCTTTCCAGGATAAGACATGAAGCCTTGTCCCCATCAGAGACCCCTAAATGTTGTTTCTTGAGATGCTGTGTGAATGATCATTGCAGTCTGGGTCATGGACCTGGGTTTTTCCCAGTGTGCTTGGTCTGTGCCTCTGTTCCTCTGATGAATCTCTTATCCCAGAGCACTGGTCTGGCAGGGCCCACGTGCTGGGAGTAGGGGTGGGAAAGGGAGCAGAGTTTTTAAGGATTCTGGATAGCACAAAACCAGAACAAGGCTGAAGAGCTGCTTTCCCTGTCTGGTTTTCCTGATGGAGCTGCTCAGCTCTTGCACTGTGTCTGAGAAAACACTTGCAGAAACATTAGCCCTGGCTAAGAGTAGAGGTTTGCTTAGCCTCTGTCTCAAACTGGAGCTGAAAAGGCAAACAGTTGGGGAAGAATGCAGGAACAGGATAAATGCCTGGGGCATTACAGCATTGCTCTGTCCTGCTCACTGCAGAGGCAACAGTCTGGTTGGTTTTGGATCCTAGGCTCAGGCTTTAGGAGGAGCTGTCTGGAATAAATCTTCAGCAGCAGTTGGGGAAGGTTACTGAAATACAGAGCAGACTGGGGAGACCAGGAGGTGCTGTAACATTACAAACATTTTAATGCCACAATTCAGCTTTCCTGCTCCGAGTGAGCAGGCACAGGACCTGCAGACCCTTCTGCCCTGGCTTTTGAGATGAAACTGTGGCTCCAATATCGACCTTTTGCATAGAGGGAGCACCTGCATCACCACCAAACACTGCCAGAGAAAATCCTGTGAGATGGCTGCCCTGAGACAGACATGACATAACAGCACACTGCCACTGAGAAAGGCACCAAGGCTGCTGCTTTCAGTTGGAAAATTCAGCTACCCACAGGACCAGTTTCCTCAAAGGACTCCAGGCTCCGCATTTGCTCCTTTCTGCACAGGAAAATCCCAGCAAGAGCAGAGAGGACAAGGCTGATCTCCCAACCCAGCCATACCTCCCATTCTGCACCTGACCAACCTCAGTCAGGACCAGGGGCTGCCACTGCAGATGTTCCATCACCCACTCAGAGATGCTGGTGTGATTTTCCCTATCAGCTGCTTCAGAGCTGAGGCTTGTTCCTCCAACAGCTGGTTCTTCTCCTCCATGCTCTTCTGCTTGAGCTCAGCAGCCTGCAGGGCCATTGCAAACCTCCTGTTCTCTCCACGGAGCTCCTCAATCAACAGTTTGTTCCTGGAGAGTTGAGCCTAAAGCAGGGACAGGAGGCTTCAGGTTCAGCTCCCATGCAGGGGTACCAGATGGGCAAGGACACACAGCACCAGCCCCTCTGGCACTCACCTGGGCATCTCTGAGCTGAGCTGCCCTCTCCACCAGCACAGCTTCAGCATTCCTCAGACTCTGTTCCAGCCCCTCTGCCTGCTCCACAGCTGCCTGCAGCAGCTGCTCATGTTCCTCCTGCAGTGGGCAAGAGAGCCTGTCTTTGGGTTGTTCCAACACTCCTGGCCTCTGGCAACTCTGGACTTTTCCCCAAGGCCCTGTTCATGGACACTCACACTCCTTGAGGCAGAACAGGGGGGTTCATCAGAGGTGCAGGATACAAAGAGCAGTGGGACAGATGTCTAGAGCAGTACAAACCTTCCCTAGGTCTGCACCCAGCCAGTTTTAAAACAAGGCAGATTTTCTGGCCATGTTTTCTATAAAAATAAGCCATTGGCCTTGTCTCCCAGCTATGTCCAGAAAAGCTCAGGAAGAGACAAAGTCTCCTTGGATGCAGTCCTTGGTGCCTGCTCATTATAATTCCTTAGGTTATAATTTGCTCTATCTTTGCCCAGAAGACAAACTCACAAAAACCCAACACCTGGTTGCTCAGTGCCCTAAAGATAAATCCACCTCTTTGAGTGCAGGGTGGTAACTGGAGGATTCATGAAGAATTAAAGCTGCAGCTGAATTTGAAGGTAAGTGCATTTTCCATATGGGTTTTTTATATCTAGCATCTTCCACCTAAACCCCTGGTGGCTTCAATCACAGCTGCCTTGCAGGCTGCCAGGCCAGCAGTGTTCCCTTCACAGTACCCTTGACTGAGCTCCTGCAATTCCCTGCTTACCTGGGTCCTGACCAGCTGTCTGCATGTTTGCTCAGCCTGCAGCTGGAGGCTTTCCTGGAGCTGCTGAGTCTTGCACTGTTCCTCTCTCAAGATGTTTTGCAGCTGCTCAAACTGCTTCTTTGGCACCATGTTGTTTATCTGGGCCTTGGCCTGCTGCAACTGCAGTGCGTGCTGGGCCTGGGCCAGGCTCAGGCCTGCTTTGGCTTCCAAAAGCTGTAACACAGAAAGGTTGAGATGCTCCCCTTGCTGGGTAGCGAGGAGCAGGAGTTGCTGGAGGGATTCTCTGGGAGGGAATCCCAGGACCAAGGGCCATGAGGGCAAGAGCGGGCTGTTCACCTGGGTTCTTGGATACATCCCAGGCTAGCTGTGATGTGCTTAATGTCCTGTACTACATGTCCTCTGCTTCCTGTCACCAGCAAAGGGTGAACTTGGTACTGGGAAGCAGATCTGGTCCAACTTTGCACTAGGGCTGCCTAGGAATGGCTGGCATGGCTAAGCTGTACTTTGGAAAACCAGTCCCCAGGGTAGAATGCAGGAAAGAAAAGGTTTCTTCACACATTGGAAGGTTTCTCACATTGGCTTTCCTCTCTGTCCTGGTGATCCGAGTTACTCGGCTCTGACCACCTAATTTCTCATCCCTCAACAAGCCACATTGGCTGCTGTCATCCCTTCCCAAGCCCTTATCCAATTCTACCACTCTTCCAGCTCTTCTGTCAGCTGAGCCATGGGGAACCACAGCTCCTGGGACCCCTGTGTGAGCCTCCTCCACTCAGCCTCCATCCCCTCTGCCCAGCCAGCCTGCACAGGACAAGGACAGAGGGGATACTCCAGGGGCAGCTGCAAGTAAGGACTTGTTCCCAGCTGCACCTGAACTGGCTTCAGCCATATCTGAGCAGGAGGGAGAATCCTTTGTCACCCACAAAGAGGAAGAGGACAACTTTTTTTCTGACTGGGGAGGGTGTCCAGCACAGCCCCAGACAATACCAACATCACAGAGACAACTCAGCAGCCTGCCACCGAATGAAGGACACCCACCTTTTCCTGCGAGGCCTGGAGCTGCTGTTGGAGCAGCTCCATCTCCACCCAACACGCTGCATGCCTCTGGTGATGCTCCAGCCTTGCAGCCATCTCTGCTCCTGGTAGCCACTGAGCCTCCAGAAGCCTCTGGCTCTGCAGCTGGGCAGTGCCAGGGCCATCACTGTGAGCAGCCTCATGCTCAGGGGGTTCACAGCCCAGCTGATGCCTCTTGACATCCGAGTTAGAGAGCTCCTCCTTGCCCTTCTCACTCTGGAAAAAGAGAAATAAAACAACAAATCATGCACAAGAGGCTTGGGGTGGGAGCACAGGCAACAAAGACTGACTGAGCCATGTGGGTTTGTGACTGAGAGTGAGAGAAATCTCAGGGAAAAAGTGTGAAAGGAGTGAAAGTCATTGAAGACTTTCCCCTTTCTGTAAGACTTTCAGTGCCTTTTGTCACACAAGGTTTTACTGCTTCACAAGTTATTAGGATGAAGCTGGTTCTTCAAAGCAGGACTGGGTTTGAATGTTTGAAACATTTTTGCTCTCCTCTACGAATGTGCAGTTTTTGTCCTAAATCCTTCAGCCAAGAGCCTGGCAGTTGGGGTTAATGGCTTCTTACCAATGCTGTTAACTCTGCTATTTCAGCCAGCTCCTCCACCTTCTCTCTACCCAACTCATTCCTGTTTTTCCTGCTGGGAAGAGGGATAGGACCAGCTTCAGACCAGAGAGCAGCAAAGCAAAGCACCCCAGAGGACAGCCCTGTTTTGGGTAGGCCCACATCTGGTTTTGGCCAGCAACAGGAACCAAAGCCAAGCCAAAATAGATAGGGCCCTGGATTGATTCAGGAGTGAGTCAAGTGCCCCAGCCCAGGGTAGACAGCCTGGGGACATCCAAAGCCCTGCAACTAAAAATCAAGGGATGAAGAACAATGGGAGGAACAGTTTAGCAGATTGGGATCACCCACACCAGAAACCTGTCTCTCCCCAAATTTATGGCTCATTTGGGTGACCCCAGTACCTATCTAAAGCTTCCTAAGGAAGAAATCCATCCCATGTTAACTCTTCACCAAGCTGTTCTCCAGCAGACAGCACAGTTCTCCTGTGCTGGGAGAGACAGCAGAGTGAGAAAACCATGCACAAGCCCATTTATTCTGGCATTCTGTGCTGGCTCCCTGATCATTTCCAATTTGGTTTCCAATGACAGCAAGGACTAAAGAAACTGAGAAAAAAACCTTCCCATAACTCAGGCAAAACATGTGGGGATCAAGAGACAACAGAGAAGGAGCAGGTCTTCAAGGGAAGGGAAATAAAGGGATAAAGAGCATCAGACTGAGTTTATGTGGCTTCCAGCTGGCTAAAATTATTTTGCAGTCCTGTGGATACAAAGTGATTTGACTCATCAAGACACACCAAGACTTCATTACAGGGTAACAGGTGGTGAGGTCAACTCCTCAACTGCAATAAAGCCACATCTGGAGAAATCAGCTTGTTCGTGAGGCCTCTGTGATTTTACAATGCTGGACACTACAGCTGTGACCCCAAATCCAAGGTGGCATCATTATCCTTCCACTTGTATGGGTACTCCTGTCTCCCAGGAGGCCATGGATACTGGCACTTGTGGGAATGAAACTTAGTCCTGTGTCAGACACTCCTATCCAATAACTGCTGCTGAACACCAGAGTCATCTAGGACCCAAATTCCTCAAGGGAAGGCCCAGCCTTGGTCCTGCCCCTGGTTTTACTGACAGCAACACTGAGCGACCTCTGGTTCCTCACAAGACTCACACAAACATTTCCCGAGGTGACAGTGATTTCCACAGAGCCTTTGCCAGCCAGTGACGCAAAGGCTCCAAACCCTCCTAGCAGCTAAGACAGACTGGAGAAGCACATGAAATAACCCCACATGAGAGATGAGGTGCCACCCTGCTCCCCAGGCTGAGGAGCAAATGTCTCATCAGCCACTCTGTAGCAGTTGTGCTCCAAGCAGACAGAACATCTCCCCCCACTCACCTTGGTTTCCAGCTGCACCTTCGGGTCCTGCAGCTGCTCTTGAAGCTGCTCCACTGGGAGTGACATTTCTGTAAACACAGAAGTAGGAACAAGAAGACTTGGAGAGGGGTGTGATGGCAGAGAGGAGCCCTGTGAGGGCAGGCCTACAAGACAGGACTGATCAGGATGGCTGCAGCTTCATCCAATCCGTACAACCCCAAAAGATGAACATTCCCTACCTATCTGGCAACTAGTCCCAGGGCTGCATCAACCCTCTGGGCCAGAAGCTTTTATCTAGTGCTCAACTTGAATTTTCCAACCCACAGTTTGGGGCTACTTCCTCTTTATTGTTTCCTCAATATATTCCACACTGAACATCTGCCAGTTCACAGGTTCTATCACCAGCTCTCAAGTTGGAAAATGCTCCTCTCCTCCATCTCCCTCCTCCCCACCACCCATCTTCTCCTTCTCTCCCCCAGCTGCCCAGTACCAGAACTGGCAGCAATAGTTCAGGCACAGGAAGGCTCCCCACACTCCCACGCAAATTTGGATCCAGAGGGAGCTTTGTTCTTGCTGAGAGGACGGGCACTGAGCCCTCCTGCAGGTTACCTGCTGCTGGCAGCCCTCCCTCAGCCCTGCTCTCCTGCAGCTGGAGGCGCAGCCTGTGCAGCTCCCTTCGCAGCGCTCCGTTCTGGCCGTGCAGCACCTGCAACAAACACTGCTCAGGACACAGGACAAAGCTCCTGCAGCACAAAGAGCACCAGGGGCCTCCTCCAGCCCCAGCACAGCCTTCCCAAACAAAGGGAAGATGTGAGAGAATTTAGAGCAGCTGAAGAAGAAATATAACCCCAGATTTCCGAGACCACCATCACTACACACTGTAAAGCACAAAGCGACTGCCCCTGAATGCAAAAGCACACAACACCAGGGGGTTTTCAGACACCTCAGGGGGCTGGGCCTCCTGAGACCCTCCCAACCTAAATAAGCAGTGGTAGAGTCCAACACAGAAGAAATATCACAATCTCAGCAAACAAAAACCCAGAGGTTTGTGTTCACATCCTCAAGACTCTCTTATGGGCACACGGGCACTACTCTACGCACACAGACAAGCAGCAGGATTCACAGTGAAGCAAGGCCCACAGGCCTCTGGGAGGAAACATTTCCAGGTTGCAGAAGGAATAAAACAAGGTAAGATGGTGCTGATCCCATGGGAAGCACAGCACAAGGCAGGTCCTGCTGGTCTCCTGGTGCCAGACACACTCCATGGCCAGCACAGGAGTTTATCCCATCTCCATCAGCAGGGAGTCCCAGAGCTGAACACCAAGTAATGAGCCACTTCCATGGAGGTGACTGGAAATGGGCAGCTGCTTGCTTCACTTCACAGCCTCTATCCTGTACTGGAAGCAACAGCATACAAGGCATCCTGCCTTCTTCTGGACTGTCCACTTTGAGCAGATATCCAATTACACCCCATATCCTGCCACCCAGGAAATGGATGTGCTGCAAGAGACTATGAACTAGGTCACTTCCAATTAACAAATATTACTGAGCAGATGTAGACAAATGCTAATCCAGTTTGTTTCATCTCCATTCTAAACAAGAAAGGGGGGTTGAGAGCATTCAGCAAGGGTAAAGGATAAACCCGAGTGGGTGGCTTCACAGGGGCATGTGAAGCCTGAAGGTGAAACCTTTCCATCCATCAGCATTCTCATGGACAACTCTGGGGCTGCTCAACGAGAGGAAAAATTGCAGCACTGAGCATATTCAACCCTCTGGTGCCACCTGGAGCACTGCTGCACTGGATGGTGCTTCAGAATGTTTGCCTTTAATGACAGCTTGGAGAAGGGCTGCCTGATGCATCCACAGAATGGCTTTGCTGAAAGTCTGCATTTCAGCCCTTGCTGGGGGGATGTGACTGCCACTGTCCCTGCTCAGGGGTGCTCCCCAGCCACACACAGCATCTGGGAACAAATGGGCAATGTGACAAACACAGGACTCAAAGAACAGAGCACCCAGCGCAAGTTAAAGATACACAAGTTAAAAATGCAAGATACACAACTTAAAAATGGGAGAAGGGAAACAGAGGTTGTGCTCATGCCCCAGAGAGCCCCAAGCTCTGGGAAGGAGCACAGCACCCTGCAGGAGATACAATACACACAGCACCAATTCTTGGACCACACACACACACACCAGATATCTGGACTGACTTACCTTGACTCTCTAGCAGAGTTCAGCAGCAACAAGTTTTTTAAGGATTTTTAAAGTGAGGGCAAGGAGAAGGAAGGGAAAAACAAAAAGACAGAAGAGTTCAGCTGTTAATATAGTTTCCAAATTAGGACAACAGCTTTCTCCTTGTCCTCAAGAAGAAATCCAACAGAGCCCAGGGTGGTCTGTCCTTAACAACAGAGGTACATGGTTCCCTAACAAAACAGTCCATGGCTACGGGCAGGAAGAAATTTATGATCCATCCCTACTCTCTCCTGGCCAAATCCTAGCAAGGCAAACAATCCATGGAGGGCTTCAGGAATGAGGAGACAGAACTGTGAGCAAGGCAGGAGGGATCCCTGTGCCCTGTGATCAGGTGTGCCTCCTTGCATCCCCCAGGCCCAAGTGCCCCTGAGATGTGCTGCAGAGAGCAGCCCTGTCCCAGCAGCAGTGCTGCCCACACGTACCTGGCACTGCCGCTCGTACTCCAGCACGATCTCGGCAAAGCGCTCGCTCTGCTTCAGGAACTCTGGGCTGTGGGGCTCCCCCTGCTCCAGCTGCACAAGGAAATACTTCTCATCAGGAAAAACATCTCCAAATGGAGAGTCAAAAGTTCTACTAAATCACTGGGGTCATGGTGCTGCACCCACGCCTTCAACAGAAGGCTCCCTGAGGGGACCATCACCTGTGGGATGGGTCAGAAAGAGGAGGAAAAACATTTTTCGCCACATGTGAGACACCAAACTACAGGCAGACTTTCCTGGCTAACAAGATCACAGACTCACTTCCTTTCTCAGATTCATATTAGGAGTGGATGATACTAAAACAAACCCTTTACCTCAATACTAGTGAAAAATAAAACTTTTCTGGAAACCAAACTCCATAAAGTTTTCCCTTGAAGACTGCAGATTTGTAGAATTCTCTACAGCTGCAAACTTTCCCCACTCTTTTTTTTTTCCCCAGCTTCCAGGCTGTCATTAATGTGCAGAACAGCTCACACCATAGTGACACAAAATATGCAAGATCAATTTTTTAATAAATTCCTGAAAAGTTCTTATTTGACTACAACAGAGAAAGGTTACCTTATCCTTCACAATGTGGTTGAGTTCTTTTTGCAGCTCCAACACCATTTCCTCAGAGGCTGACAGTTTCTCAGCCATCTCTGTGACCTTGTTTTGTAGCTGTGTGTTCTCCTGCAGATAAAATGGAGATTTCCCTGATGCAGTGGGTGCTGACATGGCAGGATGGGTTTATTAGCCACAGATCCTCAGCTGTAAAACAACTGGCATATCAGCACACCAAACACGGCACAGCTCCCAGGAGACCCTGGACACAGCTTGGTTTTGGCCAGGACAAATTTTTGCAATAACCAAAAGGATACCAAGGAGAGGATGTGGCTAAGGCCCAGATGTTACTCTGTACCACCTCAGTCATTGCTGGGACAGAGGGAAGGCACTCTCTCAATTCCAGGGAGAAGGAGATGCCTTCCAGAGAAAACATGGCTGCTCTGCAATGAGCATTTTGCATGTAAATCACCCTCTCTTTTGCACACTTCTGTTGCTAATATTGTTGCTGTCACTGGTTGTTTCTTATCTCATTGCTGTTTCCAGTAAATTGTTCTTATCTCAACCCATGGTCTTTGCCTTTTGTGCCTCCAACTCTCCTCTCCAGCCACTGAAAAGCAGGAAGAGAGAGTGAGCAAGCAGCAGTGTGGTTCGGAGAGTCTTGGTGGGAGAACTAAACTGAGGAGCGCCATTCCTAAACCAGGACAGGACAGCACATTGCTGATACCACATGGGCTCATCTCTCCAAAGGACAGGAGTGGGTTTTGCACAGTAAGAGCTAGACAGCCCCACAGGATCAACTCTACCTCTGCTCCAGAATTGTGGTTTCCCTCACAGCTAACAAAGGCAGCAAGTCCTGAGCTATCTCCATCTGTACTTCTACACTGAACAGAACTGGGGTAATCCCAGGCATGCAGACACCATCATCTCTGCTTTTGACATGGTTCCTGGCACGATTCTAGCTTTGATCATTGTGTTTTTAGGTATTACCAAGGGCCAAACCACTGCCAGCAGACAACACAGCAGTTTAGTAATGGCATGGCAAGGCAACAAGCTCAGTATTTAATACAAGTGCATGGATGTGGCTGATGATTCTTCTGCATAAAACTCCTACTCTTCCCAACAAGAGCAAAGTGAACCATCTATATTTGTCACCACCTCTGCTTTGCCACCTCTGAAAGAGCAAAGATATTTCATCCAAGGCAGTTTGACTTACATTCATCACATGGTTCAGTCTCCCTTGCAGGTTGGCCTCTTTGCCCTGGAGGAGCCGTGTATCAGCTTCCAGCTTTGCCTGGTGACTCACTGCTTGCTGCAAAAGCAGCTCTTTTGCCTCTATTTCTGCCTGAAAATTCCTGGGGGAAAGAAGCCACACGGTTGGGACAGACAGAGGATGGCCACAAGGTACAGACACCTCCTCTCACCATGCACAAAGCAGGAGAAGAGAGCTGGGTTGGAAGGATGCTGAGACCATGGGGGTGGACAGGGGTCTTCAAGGACTTTCCTGTCACTGACACATTGGCAAAACAAGTGGGAGTTTCCAAAGGGACACCAAGATGTGTAAGCACATTTTCTCCACCCCACCAATAGAGCCCCTCCTACCTGAGCTTGCTCTGGGTGTGCTCAAGAGTGATGTACTGCTCATCCAGCTCCCTGCCCAGCTGCAGGCACTGTCTCTCTGCCTTCTCCAAACTGAGCCTCGCTTTGTCCCTCTCACTGGCGATCTGCCTCACGTGGCTCCTGCAGGGACAGCGAGCAGGGCATGAAGAGACCCCTCAGGCAGCCCACAGAAGGGCTGTCCTCCCAGGGAGCCCTGCCCTTACCACAGGCACTGCAGTTTGTATCCATAGGAGGTGCCAGCTGCATGCTGGAGGCCACTCCTGGGGACCATGAGTGTGCTGTTCTGCCAGGCTCACCTGCTGCTGCTCCACCCCTGCAAGAACAGCACAGACTGAGATCACTTCCCCCCTCTTCTAACACTTCCAACAGGATTTCTGCTGTCACACAGTCTGACCACCTCCCAGTCCTTCAGGGATGCCCCCCCATCTCACAGATAAGCCCAGATCACATCCACCCCTGTGTTACCCCAGCCTCGGGGTGACCAGAACCATCCTGAACCCGGCTGCAAGTGCTCCCTCACCCCAGGCAGCTGCTTACTTCACCCACCACAACTGATCCAGGCAGAACCAGGGACCCAGAGGATCTCCTCTAAGTTCTTCCAGGGCTCAGGTAGCAATGCAAGTTGAGGCTTGGCAAATCCAGTGCCTTTGCTGATGCTGGAGAAGTGATGTGGGCCCAGACAGAAGCTTCCCTGAGTGTTCCCTTCTGATGCTGAGCTAAAAAACCAGCAGGAATAAGTCAGTGGGGCCAAACTGGCAGAAGAAAACTGATGGTTTTCAATACCAAAGGGAAACTTCAGAGACCAAATCAATACTGAAGAACATTTTAGAAACAACCCCAGGCTGCCAGGAGGGAGATGTCCTGAGCTGCCCTCATGGCAGCTACACGAGCAGGTCTGCAGGCACAGACCATTCAGTTTGGTCTCCCTGCTGACCACCAACACCCAGTATCCACAGAAAGAGCAGGACTGAAAGTTATATCCCTTACAGGACTTGTGAAAACTGCCACATGGGCACTGCCAGCCAACATTTTGTTTGACCAAAGAGCAGAGCCCAGAGAGCTGATTCAGAACTCACATTTCCAAAAGCACCAGGGTTGGAAGAAGCCTGTCTTCAGAGAGCTGTTACCTCAAAGTCTTAAGCCAAAAGAATCTGAAACTACTCTTTTTTCTTTTACTTTTGCTCAAGATCCTGGATTGAGCTGTCCTTGCTGTCAGGGCAAGCAGAAATTCACTTCCACCTTAGTGCATTAACATGGTGTTATTTCAAAAGCAAATGCCTTGCCAGCCTTGGAACTGAAAGCACTAAGGAGAAATAAGTATTTTACATCAAACAAAGAAAACGTGGATGAAATTTGTTCATGTACTAAAGAGAGGACAGTCTGTGTCACACGTGAGCTGCAGAGACATCAGCACTTCTGAGGTCAACATTAGAATTGAGATGATGTTTTTCCTCTGCTAGGATGTCCATCCCTCTCCCTCCCATAAAAAGACAAGGCTCAACAGCTCCCTGTTGTTCTGTATTACAATCCCACACCACTAGGCAGGGATTGCTCCTACTCAGGCAGTTCCCAAGGGAGCCTTTCAGTCACCAGGCAGTGGCTGCAGTACAGACCAGATCTAAAACCTCTTGCAAGTGAAGAGCTCTCCCCAGGTCACCACACTCAGACGCCTGACTGATGCCCACAGAACCACCCACTTGTGAAAAGAAGTATCTTGGCCTGAACTGTTCTCCACAAACCCTGATCTTTAGCCTCCTTTTTAAATTTTATTTTGTGGGAGGGCACGGGGGAATGGATGGAGAAACCTTTTCAGGTGTGTGATGCCTGGACTCGTGTCTGGATTCCCTACAGGATCGTTTTAAAACATCAAACACAAACGAACTGCCCCGTGGAGGGGACTGGCAAAGACTTAATTCCAAGGTTAGCGGAAATCGCCCCACGGAGCTGCAGATCGAGGCCATCAATCAGGACCCTTTTTACAAACCTCATCCCATGGAACTGCTGAGTCTCGGCTGCTTAAGAGACACTGGCATACCGTGGAAATCGGGGTCATGCATCCGCGGGGACGCAAACACTGCAGCACCGGCTCGGCTCGGCTCGGCTCGGCCCGGCTGCGTTCGGCCCGGCTCGGCTCAGCTCGGCTGCGCTCGGCCCGGCTCGGCTCCGTTCGGCCCTGACGCCCCGCGCATGCGCAGGCCGCACGCACATCCCCGTCCAGCCCCTGGATGCATTTCCCGGGGTGATTTGGGAAGAGCCGCGACGGGAGGCGGAGGGAGCTGGTGCTGCGTCTTTACTCAGCTCCTGCTGGGGTGCTCTGTCCAGTTCTGGGCTCCTCAGGGAAAGAAAGACACGGAGCTCCTGGAGAGGGTCCAGCGGAGCGCGGCAGAGATGAGGATGGGACTGGCACACCCCTCACGAGGAAAGGCTGAGGGCGCTGGCGTGCTTATTCTGGAGAGGAGAGGACTG
>VXBU01004953.1:179220-195281 GCA_013400315.1 Bombycilla garrulus
CGGATGTGGGCCCGGTCGCGCCTGCGCTGTGCGGCCGCCGCCGGCCGGTGGCGGGGCCTGCCCTGAGCGTGTCCCTTGGCCCCGCAGGGTTCGAGAAGCCGTCGGCCATCCAGCAGCGAGCCATCAAGCAGATCATCAAGGGCAGGGACGTGATCGCCCAGTGAGTGCGGCCGGGGCCGGGGCGGGGGATGTCTGTCACGGTCCCTGCCGTGAGGCTGGAAGCGGGACCGGCCACCCGTGGGCGCCTGGCAGGGTGTGGGAATGGCTTGAAACTGGGGGGGACACTGGGACAGGTTGGCCAGAGCGGCTGTGGATGTCCCATCCCTGGAAGTGCTCAAGGCCAGGCTGGATGAGGCTCTAGGCAGCCTGCTCTAGTGGGAGGTGTCCCTTCCTAGTGGGAGCTGGATGTTCTTTAATTCCCTTCCAATCCAAACTATTCTGTGGCTTTACGATGTGACAAGCAAAACGGTGAAGTTGCCTAACTTGTTGTCATCCTGCCGAAGTTTATTAGGATTAGTCACTGTAAAAAATATGTCTTAGAGACAAAGAAGGATATACATGCCACTGAAAAAATCCTTTCTTGGTCACTAGTGCAGATCACTAGCCTTGCAAATTGCATTGGCTTATCTGCGATTTACTTGAAAAAAAAGTGTATGTGTGATGGCAGAAAGTTAAAATGCTGGTCTGATAATAATAATAAAATAATAATAACATGCCAGAGCTGGGGACCTTGGAGTGTTCTGTCCCTGATATTGCAGGTCTCAAAGCTGCTTGACAGCAGACTGTGTTCTGATCATGACAGGCCTTTGTTGGCACTGTTGAATTCTTTGCAACTTTGAGTTGAGGGGTGGGAGAGAGCAGAGGGGTGGAATGTGTTGAAATTGCCTGTGCTGTTTGTCCAGACATGCAGAGTATTCACCACACATGTGTTTCTCAGGTCCCAGTCAGGAACAGGGAAGACAGCAACATTCTCCATCTCTGTCCTGCAATGCCTGGATATTCAGGTAACCTCAGAGCAGCACATGCTAAAAATAAATATTACTAAATCATTGGTCTTCATTGTAGAAGTGTCTTCTTTAAGAGGGAATAAATGAAGCTTTACATTGAAATATTTTCATTGTGGGCAGTGAACTTCAGGCAGAATTCTGACTGAGAACTTCACCAGGCTCTGCAACAATTTAACTGTTAAAGCCAGTCTGGAAAAATAACTTCAGATGATGTCTTGTAATCATGAAGTTGTCTCTGACAGCTGACCTCTTTCACCTGTTAGAGCTAAGTTAATCTCTCAGCAAGCTGAATTGTCTTCGGACAGTCCTGGGAGCATCATCAGCCTGTCTGAACAGCTGGCACACGCTGCACAGAGCCAAACCTCGATTTTTGACTGACAGCTGTCTGCTTTAGTTCTGCTCAGGGGCATTGTGTCCCTCCAGTAGTTTTGGTGTGTAACTTGATGTGTGGATGCAGTTGAATAAAAGGGTGGTTTTCAGTGAGCTGGGATTGTTACTCATCTGTCACTGTCTGGGGACATAAAAATAAAGGTTGCATGTCCTAAGTGGGAAGGACAGCTTTTGTTTTATTTCTGGAAAGTGCTCATACTTTTAGAGGTGACACTTCAAAACTTTGTCTTGGAGTTCTCAAGCAGTGCAAGATGATGTGAACCAAACACACAGAACCAAAGGGCTTGAAATTTGTGTCTGTTTTGCAAGAAACTAGCACACCTTTTTATTCTGTGATGAATCCTTCAGCTGTGACATTTCCCAGCTTTGATGCTGTGAGATCCACGGTCTCTGGTCTAGGATTCACTTCCGTGTGATTCTGTTTCCACCAGGTTCGTGAGACCCAGGCCTTGATCCTGGCACCAACTCGGGAGCTGGCTGTACAGATTCAGAAGGTGAGAGCATTTCAATCCCTGTCTGGAAAGCCCTGGCAAGGCCTGGGGCTCTGGTGTTTCTCTAGCAGAGCTCAAAGCACAGCTTCCACCTTTTCTTTCTGTTCTTGGGAGAAATAACAAAGTATCATCTGATACAGGGCTGTTTGCTCCTCGGCATTATATTCCTTGCTTTGGCAGTCTGAGGTTTTGCGCAGCCCTATGTGAATTTTTAAGGCCAGCGTTTCTAAAGCTGTGATCCCTGAGGAACTGAGTTCCCAGTGTTTTAAGGCCTGCTGTTGTGGAGGTTTGAGTAACAGACATTAAAAAAATCCCACTAACTCCTTGTGCTAACATCTGTTTAAAAACCCCACAGCGTGGCTGCACAGACCTCTTCACAAACGCAGCCCAAGGAGAGCTGGGGTAGTGAATCCATGTCTTTGTATCCACACAGGGACTCCTGGCCCTGGGAGACTACATGAACGTGCAGTGCCACGCCTGCATCGGGGGCACCAACGTGGGAGAGGACATCCGCAAGCTGGACTACGGGCAGCACGTGGTGGCTGGCACCCCTGGCCGTGTGTTTGGTAGGAAACCCTGACCTTCATTGTAGCACCACTGATGTAACGTTAGTGTGATGGGTAACATGGTAACAACTGACTGCTCTTGTGCCTGGAAAAAGATAGAGGGAAATCTATGGCAATGGTGTTTTCATTTTCTGTGTATGTTTTGCTTTTCGTTGGTTGAGGTGACTCTTTATGTGGTGGCTTTGGGAGTCTTCAGAATTCCCAGAATCTTCAAGGGGGTAGGAGCCAGGCCTACACAAATACCAAAATCATGCCACATTTTCTGTGTCCTGGTGGTTGTTCCATCTTTGTTAAATCAAGTGCACTTGCAGCTGGTACCTTCTGGTTTCACTGCATGAAGAGTTTTAACATTCCCTATTCATGGCAGTTACCACAGGGGTAGTGCTAGCTTTCAGGCCCACATCTTCTGGGTATCTGAGAAACACACAGCACTTCCACAGGCTCCTGTCACTGGGGCAACATGAGCTGGTTCCAGCAAGTGAAAAAAACACAAACAAAAATCCAAAAATTAGCAGCTGCTGAGCTGGACCGACTTTCAAACAGGATTTGTGGGTTCTGTTAAGATAAAGTTCATTCGGCATTTTGTGTTTCTCACATCTGTCCCTCCTCCACCAGAATGCCCTGCCAGTGGTGGGGCTCACTTGCTTTCAGAGCATTCTCATCTCACAAAGTGAAATCTTTCAGATATGATTCGTCGCAGAAGTCTGAGAACTCGTGCCATCAAAATGCTGGTTTTGGATGAGGCAGATGAAATGCTCAATAAAGGTAAAACATTTGTCTCCCTTCTCCTTGCTTTCTCCTTGCTTCTTTGAGATTGTAGGGTGTCCCAGCTAGTAGGCCCACTTCTAAAAAGTTACAAGTTAAAGTTTAAAAAGTTAGACTATTACAGTTAGTTATAGTCTGGAATGGGTTAAGCTACACAGCGTGCCTTGTGTGATGTTACTGATTCACACAATAATGTTCATCCCAGAGCACAGACCCTGTACTGAATTCCAGCTCAGCCTCTGTGAAACAGGAGGATATTTGGGAGAAGGATGTGCTAACTGTTCTGTGTGGCTTGGTTTGCACTGCAGGCTTCAAGGAGCAGATCTATGATGTGTACAGGTACCTGCCTCCAGCCACGCAGGTGGTTCTGATCAGCGCCACTTTGCCGCATGAAATCCTGGAAATGACCAACAAATTCATGACAGACCCCATCCGCATCCTGGTGAAACGGTGAGGGAGTTTCCTTGGAGAGAACAGGACTCTCAGTTGGTCCAGCCCTGGGCAGTTCACAGTGTTAATTGATTTAAATGTACACAGAGTCCCTCATGTTCATTCTCACCATTCCTGGGTGTCTGCAGATCTGCTCATGGCCTGTTTTCCAGCAGGGGCTGACTTATCTCCCTGACTTTATCCTTGACCAGTTCTGTGTGCTGCTGCTCAGCCTGGCTGTCCCCTCATTCTCCCCATGGTTAGCAGTCTCTCCTCATGGAAATCTATCCTTCACACTTACCCAATTCCTGGGCTCCCCCAGAGCATTTTTTTAGGCTTCCTGTTACAATTTCCTATTACATAGCAGGCAAAAAAACCCCTTTATCTGACTGATCCTGAGTGTTCTTGGAGGCACAGTTTACACCTGGTGGTGTCACAGGTCCTTGTGCACTGGGACTTGGGAGGAGTCTCCCTCTTACCTGAGCTCTTACACTGCCCCATTTAGTACATTCAGGCTTCTTGAGACTTTCTTCAGTCTCTCTTGTCAAGAAGCTGGAATGTAAAAGTGATGGGAGCAGAAATATTCCCCTTTGGAGCTGTCTCTGGAGCAGAGCAGTTCCAGTCTCTGCTGAACGGGTCACGTTCAGGGCCCTTCTTAAAGCTGACTTTTCCCAGGACTTTCTGGAACAACTTGGACTCCATCTGGACCCACAGCATACAGGGCAGAGGGGTGGTCTCTGGTGAAGCACCCCCAGCCCTTCTAACTGCTGTTCACCTGCTTGTGGTGTTCTTCCTACAGTGATGAGTTGACCCTCGAAGGAATCAAGCAGTTTTTCGTGGCTGTGGAGAGGGAAGAGTGGAAGTTTGATACCTTGTGTGATCTCTATGACACGCTGACCATCACCCAGGCTGTCATCTTCTGTAACACCAAGAGAAAGGTACAGGGGCCATCAGAGGGGCTTGGTGATTTCCTGGGGGTGACTCAAACAGTGCTGGGTTAGTTCAGAGGTCTGGTTGCTCCCCCATTTGGAAATAGTTCAGTAGGACCATAGGTGAAACCTTTGGGATGTGCCTAACTTAAAACAGCAGAGGCAGACCTGGTGCAGCTGACAGGAATTGCCTGTTTAGAGAAGTAGGTAAGAATGTGCTAAATCTAATTGCTTATAATTGCTGGAGCAAAACCACACTTCTTGATTAAATGCTCTTAATTCCTTTCCTGGGCTCTTTCTTGCAGCCCTGTATCATACAGCTGATGCTTTGTAAGGATTATTTACTCCCTTAGTCTGAGACTGCTTGTAGAGGTGTCTCTCAGTCTGTGCAGGCTCAGCTGCTGTGTTTGGCTGTGTGAGCAGAGCTAACCCAGGCTGTGTTCACAGGTTGACTGGCTCACAGAGAAGATGAGGGAAGCCAACTTCACAGTTTCCTCCATGCACGGGGACATGCCCCAAAAGGAGAGAGAGTCCATCATGAAAGAGTTCAGATCTGGCGCAAGGTAAATGCCCCAAACGGCCCCAGATAGAGCTGCTTACATCAGTGCTGCCTCAGGGCAGGGAAACAATTATACCTCTCTCTCAAGACTGTTCAGCTCAGATTAAGGAGAACTCTGATTTCCATCTATCTCCTGTGGTGCTGAAGAGTTGAGAGATTACCACTTTCTAGTGTGGGATGCTCGTACCTCTAGGTGTAGAATTATTCTGTTCTATTTTGATTTTGGGAGTTGCTGCATTTAAAATACTTCAAGGAAAAAATGTTTGTCTTCCGTCCTCAGTGTTTTAAACACCTGGGGGCACTATTCCTTCTGAAAGATCCAAGCTGCGTCGGCCCTGTCTTGACTGAAGTGTGGTGACAGTGCAAGGCACAGCTTTCGGTGCAGCAGAAGTGTGGATGCTGCTGGTGTGCTGTGGGCAGGGGGACCATGGAACAGCAGGGGATGCTCTGTGCTGGAGACTGGGGGTTCCCAGGAAAGTCCTGACTGTGCCATTCTCTTTGCAGCCGAGTTCTTATTTCCACAGACGTTTGGGCTCGAGGCCTGGACGTGCCCCAGGTGTCGCTGATCATTAACTACGACCTGCCCAACAACAGAGAGCTCTACATCCACAGGTAGGCTGGGGCCTCCCACAGGGCTCTGGGGCCCGGGGAGCTCTTCCCACAGCGGCTCCATTCCCTCTTCCCTTGGCAGAATCGGCCGCTCAGGCAGGTACGGCCGGAAAGGTGTCGCCATCAACTTTGTGAAGAACGACGACATCCGCATCCTGCGGGACATCGAGCAGTACTACTCCACACAGATCGACGAGATGCCCATGAACGGTGAGCGCTGCCTGCCCAGCTCCTGGCACGAACCTGGCAGCAGCAGGGCTGGGCTGTGCCTCTCCCAGTTCACACTTCTGATCCTTTCCCTTTCTCTCATTACAGTTGCCGATCTGATCTGAAGGTCCGTGGTTAGCAGGAAGTTGTACCATTTGGTACCCTCCATAATTCTGATTTGGACCCACATCCTTTTATCGTATTTTTGGTCATATGTTCTTGAGTTGAGCTGCACTTGGGAACTTGTGTAAATACTGTCTGTACTCCCACCCATTTTTGCAATAAAAAAAGGAGGTTTTACCATAACCTGTGCTTAATTACTTTAACCCAGCACAGTAACAGGCAGGGAGTTTTGAGATACTGCCATACTTGGCTAGCATAGTGAAACAAAACATTGGACACTCCCCTATCTGGGTTCATAAAATACAGGGCTTCCTGTTCTCTACCCTTTTGTTATTGTTGTGCCACGCCACCTGATGTACTTTTAGTTTCCCTAACTTAACCTTTAAGGATCAGACATCTACAGGAAAAATCTGTGGCCTGGCCCTAGCCTGCTGTAGGAAAATTGAATTACAAGATAGCCAGAAAATTCCTGCTGGTTACGTCTTTCTGGGGCCAGAAATCCCCACACTTACTGCTCCAGATGAGGATTTCCCATCCCAAGGAACTTAGGCTCACACTTCCCAACCAGAAGGAGCAAGTATCCTGTCTTGTCACCTTCTCCACCTCTTTCTGCTGCTGTACCTCGTTACATCTTCCCAGTCCCCTCTGCTGCTGTCTCTCTCTCTGGCATGATGCTGTACTTTGCCAGCTGCAGGATCTTCCATGTAACTTTCCTGCCTCGCTCTGCTGTGTCCTTTTGTTGGCCAGAGGTCAGTTACCATCTTCTGCTCCGTGCTTTGGCTTTTTGGATGCTCAGGGAGCACAGGGGAAGCAAGGCCTGAACACAGCATGGCCCTCCCCCCTGCACATCATCCCCACTGTGCCTGCCCTCACTGGCTGCCCTTGGGACACAAGGCTGTCCTTAACTGGCCCTTGCAGAGCCTCTCTTGGCTCCACAGAGGGAGTCCCACAGGAAAATGGAACCCCACACCCTCCAAATCAGCCCAGACTTTGTCCCTCCACTTGCCTTGTGCAAAAATAGATGTGTCCAGCCATAGAACTGCTCCAACACATGGCTCTCAGGCTCTTACCCTACTTGCTGCCCAAACCCAGCTCACTGTTCAAGTGACCCAACCTCACTCCAGGCTGCTGCCACTCCAGCCCCTGTGACCCCAGATCCCATTCCAGTCCCTGGCATTTTGACTTCCATGCCCACAGGATGGAGTCCCCTCCCCCAGGGAAGGGTGAGATGGGGTTATCAGTCAACATGGCCAAACCTGCTGCCCCATGACCACTCCCTTTTATCCCCTAAACCATCCCTTTCCCACACTTGATTAAAAGTCATTTAACCCCTTCCTTTCCCTACCGTCAATCCCACAACCTTGAGGGAATTTTGCATTCATGCTGCAAATTGGTTGGCACAGTGTTCAGGAACTCTCCCCCCACAAAACCTGAAGAACAGTCCACATAAAGCCTTGCAACTCCTCGTCTACATGCTGGGAAGAGTTCTGCTTCTGCCATCTCCACAGGGCACAGCCTCAGACCACGAGCAGCAAGGGCAAGCCCCCGTGTGACTCATTTGATGAATAAGAGATTAATCACCAAAGCATTGGCTTGTTTGAATAACAGTATTTAATCTGTACAGGTTGAGATATCATAAAATGTGACATTCCTACCTCATCTTTAGCATCATTCCCCTGGAGCTGAGCCCTCACCTGCAGAGAGCAGGTAATCACCACCACTCCCCAGCAGTTCTTTTTTCGTGCAAAAGTCACAGTGCAATTGCTTTAGTCCTAGACAGATGATTTCCCTCACTCGAGAGAGGGGAGATGTTAAAGCTCAAATGTTGATGAAAATTGTTACCATTTAGGAATGCAAAAAACCCAGCTATTGCACACAGCCATTTCCAGCTGAATCTACAGCAGTTAATTGTTTAGCTGCCTTTACACTCCACACAGTTGATACTGATTTAGCCAAGAATGAAAGTAAAGCCAGTAACAAGATTTCAGAGTGATACAATTGTTGGAGGGCAGAATCTGACAAGCAACTCCACAAGTCAAAAGCGTGCTTAAGAACAGCAGGAGGTTTTCCTGTACAGGGAGGGGGTATGAGCTGGACAGAGGTCACCTTCCAGAGACAAGCATGAGAGGAACATCGGCTTCAATAGAAAGCTATGAAGTACAATAGAACAAATCTGTTCATATAATTGTCAGGATAAGTATTTGACATAGTTTATGTAGTAGAATACAATACTTGAACATCTTTTAAAAATAAGCATGGATTTCATTTCATATATACACAACTGATTTTAATCATGTACTGAAAATAAATTACAGGAAATAACTTTAAAATGCAACAGAAGACAAGAGTTTCACAACAAACATTCCCATTGATTTTTCCCAAGGGGGTGAGAGATTGCAGTGCTCAAGGCAGGTAAATATCACAAATATATCAAAAAACTTCAAATTGTTGATGCATTCACACATTTACATGAGCCACAAACATTCCTTTACAGGAACTGCACTTAGCTACCACAGAACCAGGTTTTGCCATAAACTACAAAACTTTGATACAAAATCGTATTTATATATTTATATTTCATATACATGCCCTATCTGTGATTTCTTAAAAAATAAAAACTAAACACACTGTACAGACAATCCTAACTCATTGCTTGGTAGCTGTAGGCAACATTTTTTGGATGGAATTTCTTCCCCAGTAGAATTAATGGCAATATTATATACACGAAGGCTAAACTGCAGAAAAAGACAGCTCAGTTCCGATATGCACCTCCCTCGGGCCCAGGTCTGCGAGTTCAAGGCAAGACCGCCTCTGTGCTGAGCCACTGCCTCCCTGACACCCCAGTTCTGCGTGAGGAACCAGCACATGCATCTGTGTAACACTGGTAAAAGGCAAGAAAGCAAGAGACGCGTTGTGATGGAGTGGCTGCTCCGACGGCCGCGCACAGAGACGCTCGCTGGAGCCGGAGGGCGGTGCCGAGCTGGGGCCATCGGGTGAGAGCGGCCTGGTGAGGGGCTGAGCATGACACTTCCCTGAAGTCAGCGCCTGCAGGGGACAGGTTCCCCCTGTAAGCCAGAGCCTGCACGGCCTCACAACGCAGGGGAAGCTCCCCCTCCCTCCCCCAAACACGGGGCACCAGGACTATGTAAAACTGAGCCCCTCCCTCCCCCCCGCAGCGGGCTCCATGGCACCAGGTTGTCTGAGAAGCTGAGCACTGACAAACTTAACTCTTCCCCGGTGATGGCAGCAATCTGTGAAGCCGATCACACTAAACTACTTCTACAGTTGATTGTAAACTTTGGTTTATTTTTATTTATTTTTTATTATTATTATTGAGTTCTCATGGTACAGCAAGCATGTCTAGGATGAGAGGGCAGAGTTGAAGAGGAGACGAACTGTCAGTCTGTCTTTAGTCTGGCATGGTGAGCCACCTGCTCGGTCAGGCCTGCTTTGATAGAGTTTTTTACAGACTGCCTCATATGATCCTCCATCAAATTATCACTCATGGGCTTCAACACCTGTGGAATGAGAAATGTGCAAAAGAAACAAGAAAATGAGGTAACCAAGGAAAATCAGAGATAAAATCATATAAAGAGATGAGACTTGAAATCATGAAAAAACTTAGAATGATGAAGTCTGACACAAAGTGGCATGAACTGAAAGAGAAATGAAATTTGCTGCTAGAGTAATGAGGTTAAAGCAGTCACATGCTATGGACACAAGTGATACCCCTCCTACACAGCAGTATTTCACTGAATTCAAACCACTTTACAGTTCCTAGAAGATGGATGTGCAATTCCATACCCCATATGCAGCATCAGTCTGGTATGGTTACAGCATTTATGCAGACCGGCCCAGACGGTCCAGCTTATTGTCCTATATGTGTAAGTGTGAACACTTCAGATACAGAAAGAAAGTTAAAAATACTGGCTAGTTTTTCTTCTTGTTATTGTTGGATGAGAGTCGCTGTCGCGGCACTGATGTGAGAGCACGACGAACCGTTCGGCGTCTAAGGACTTCAAAGAGTTTGGAAAACACCTAAAACATGAATTCATCTGTTAGGAAGAACGGCTCTCACAACACAGCAGAAAATCAAGTTAAAAAAAACAAAAAAAAACAAAACCAAAAAAAAAAAAGCAAAACCTGATTGCCAGTAACTTCTCACCTTCCTGGGATTCCTCTGAAGCAAGGAGGGAAAAGAAAGGCAGAGATTCAGAAAAATCAACAAGATTCAAAAAAATCAACAAAGAATGAGTATTTAACCGGAGTGATTCAGAGAGGACCTGCAATGCTTTGCATATTACTGGTGATGTGCAGCTCCAAGAGCAACGCTGCTGAGGTCTTGTGGAGAGCACCTTCCTCCAGCCCACAACTGGCAAGCTCCTGCCAGCATAAGCCAAGTTCTCCCCCTTCCAGGGAAGGCAGCAAGCTTTGTGTGCTTGGGGTATCCTGCAGCAGCAGCTCCAGTAGTACTGGAGAGCCTCAATTTTAATCACTAGTGAGTGGTGTTAACTCAAGATTTAGTTACGGATTAATTTACTGATGCTCATTTCTGTATTTTTAAAAATCCACTTTTTCTGCTCCAGTGTAACTCAGAACGCATCTGGGACCCTCAGCAGGTTGCTCAGATAGGCCTAGTGTACCAGTGCCTAGGATTAGCCTTGAACACAGGAATTTTCCAGCTGTGGAAGCAAGCATCTGCACAGAAGGCTCCAGTTAGTTATCTGCTCATGCCTCACAGGATACACTTTAATGCCACCCTAGATAAGCTCAGCGCACCCTTTACACTTCCAGTAACAACAGCAGGAAAGTGTTTCCCTTCTGCTGGCACTGGACAGAGCAAATTAGAATGCTCCAAAAACTACTGGTCAGGAATTCTCCTCATTGGCCTTGCTTGGCACAGCTGTGTCAATTGAGTTCAGGCAGCAAAATCTCTATGCAGAAAGTTTTCTCCTCCAGCTCTGTTTTCCTCACACTCACATATTTTCTTTCAGGAATCTGGTGAGTATTCCTTGCAAACAGCAGTTGCACCCACTGAAGCTGTCACAGACAGCACAAGTCTCCCTGATGGAAGAAACCTGCTGTGCACCCTCTGGTAGCAGCTGCTGAAAGCCATCACCCAGCTAGCTCTCTCCAAGGACTGACCTTGTTCTGAATAAGGAAAAAGAGTTTTGAAGAGTCCCTCCACTCTTTACCATCAAAGCACTAAGTAACCTTCTGCACCTTAGCAGCACTTCTTTGATAATATCCTAAGCTTATTTAGCATTCCTTGTGTGCAGCATCTGTTCCTCAAGAGAGCACTCCCACTACTGAGCAGATTTCCCTTTGGCAGCACTAGCATTCTCTATTAGGTCTAGACCAGCTTTTCCCTCTCAGCACTGAACAGACACCGTTTGATCCGTCTGCTCAAGACAGCAAAGTTTTGCAATAAAAACAGATACCAACCTGTTCCCATATAGCTTCAGCGATCTGATCAATGGCTGTTCCAACTTCTCTGAATTCCCCAGAGTACTTAACGTATGCCCAAGTACAAAACGATATAAGAGCCATCCCCAGCACGAGATTACACAGGGCAGCTATGGAGTTCATGCCAAGGAACCCAGTCAGTCCTGAGATTATGTACATGGCAAACATGACTGCAAATAGAGTGGCAGGGGTACGAGCAGCATAAAAGATGTTTTTGCCATCGTTGTGCTTCACAAAGTTTGCATAGATCTCGTCGATTTCCACTTCCAGTTGCTCCTGGTAGCGCCGGCAGAACTCCTCCCCTCCCATCTTCTTCACGGAGCGGAACTGCCGGATGGCGCTCTCTCGGAAATCCTGGTGCTTCTGCTCCAGGTCCGACGGGGCAATGTAAGGCTTATCTCCCCCACACACCTGTGGGAGCAAGCAGACACCATGGAATCACACCCTGAGCACCAGCTGCTGCACAGAAAGCCCCTGCCCCTCACTGCCCTCCTGCCCCTGCAGCTCCCTCGGCTCGTCCAGCAGAGCAGCCAAAGGTGTTTTGGATCATGGCAGGGCAGGAGCCTCACCTGTCCAACCACACACAGACCCACAGCACAGGGCTGAACTCATACTGACACACTGCTCTCTTCAGGCAAGCCCAGGACAGGACAACAGCCACTCGCACATCCCTGCTTTTTCCCAGAATGAAGTCCTCCACATCCACCAAAACTCCCTGGAAAATGCCTGCCCAGTCTCATCCTTCAGAACAGTTTCTTCACATCACCCAGAGCATGTTAAACACCAGGAGCTACTGAGGGATCAAGAAGCCACCACACAAACAACTGCCACTGTTTTCTTACACTCTGTGACACTGCACCTGTTGTTCCTTACATTTCAGGTCATTAGGGGGACAGTACTTTTGTTATACACACTCAGCAAAGGAGGGCTTTGGTTCATGAGGACAACTCACAAGCTGCAGCAAGAACTACCTTTACATAATTGAGTTTTAAATCCAAAGAGTTCCCACTTCTGTTCTTAAAAATAGACGTTTCAGAGCTGTGTCAGATCAAAAACATCATATGAGACATCTGGATAAAAAATATTCCATAATTTGTGCATATCTCTACAGTGATATAAAAATATACAGTACTGGGGATCATTACTATGGAAACAAAGTCTGTTTAAAAGAACATCTGTTTCTGTTTATTCCCTGCTCCAAGTTAGAAACTTTACAGCTACAGTATCTAAACAACCACTGAAGATTCAAGTTTGGAAGGCAGACTTGGCACTTATTATAAGCAACACATTTACTATTTCAAGACATTTTCCAAAATGGAAATAGAGGAGTTCCCTTAAACCAGCAGAACATTCTCTAAACAGCCTGCTAACAAATGGAACTGGCTTGTCTGCCCCTAGCACTAGGTCTTGCCTTAATTTCAAAACAGAAAGCTACTTTGGCAATTAAGACCACAATTAGCCTAATTAATGGGAAGCTATGTTTGTAGCATGTTCTCACACCTACTGGTATTTCTGGTTGTACAGTTTCACAATAAGCACAGTCCTGTTAAGCTTTACGAGACATGTAATGGTTTTCAGAATTTCCTATGATAAAACCTTGCATAACACTATGCTAAAGTACAAAATCCACCCAGCATTCATCTTAGAATAATATAAAAGATCACCATCCTCAAGAGAAGAAGCAAGTGGGAAATTACATACACAGGTTTTTCAAAGTAGTTCTTGTATTCCAAGGGGTTTCTTTGAATTTTTGAATCACTTCAATCCTTGCATTTTACAACTAATGAACGGCCACAATTCAGAAGCATGAGACTACAGAACTAGAATTCCACCACTGTGCAACCCTGACACAACAAATGTCTGCTCACCTGCTCGTGCATTTCATGTCACAGGATTTTGAGATGCCTGTCAACAGCCACAGAGGGAGCTAACAGGTGGGAATCCTGCAAACACACCCATTTTCATACCTCCCCAGCATCACACACCCAAGCTCAGAGCAGAGTGCAGAAAACACACAAGCCCTGGCCCTGAGTTACCTTCCCGCACTGAAGTGCTCACACACAGAGGACAACATGGAAGCTGAAGGCCTGTATTTGCATGCAGGTGTTTAGGAAAGGTTGTGCCATCCTACCTGCTCCATGCCTTTGCTGTACAAGTCTTTTGCTCCTGCCACAGCAGCAAGATTGTTCGCCTCAGCTGTTGCCTGGAAAACATGGAGCATCCTGTGTTATTCCCACCATTCCCGGGTTTTTCACAGCATTACACTCCCAATATTCCCCCAAAAATTCCAGAGCTCCTGATGGGCAGGAAAAGGCCACACAAAAATAAGTGAACTTTAGCAAAATACATTAAAAACATACTGCTGCCTTTCTTCATCTTTCTAGCACAGCTGCAAACAAACCTCAACCTGCTCGTACAGGCTTGTCATCGTGAGCAATCTCTTCTGAATGCTCTACTGTTAATAAGCACATAAGGCTCACTAAACTATTGGTGCTGGATTACTTCCACTACCTGAGAGGAAAGAAGGAAGCTGGTATTATTTCTGCATGTACAGTTTTACAGTCAATCATAATTGTCAAGTTTGTTAAGAATTTAAGACTTGTTTTCTACCTGTGGGACAATTACTGAAGTTACAGCTGCAAGATGTCATTTTCTGGATCTCCCAGCCAAACAGCAAGTTACAGGAAACTCAGGGAGTAAAGCAGCTAAAAAACCCAAACAACCAGAGCGACCCCAGCTCCATTTGGTGAATTTCATTTCATTTGGGTGGTGAAACTGAGGGAAAAGTACCCAACCATCACAGTTAAGGTGGCTTTCAAAGTACACAGATCCTTCAAGAACTACAGTAGTATGGGGAGCTTCAGGCCCACAGCAGTCATGATTCTTCAGCTGCAAAGAACTTATAAAGTACACATCATCAAATCAGATTATTTGCAAGAAAATAAAATACCTGCAGCATAGATTTCGGATGAGGTAGCTCCTCTCCTTGATAGATTTTAATGTAAGCCTAAATGGAAGGGAAAAAAAGGTTTATTTTTCTAAACATTTTTGTTTAAGGAGAATAAAAAATGAGGGATGATACAAAAATAGAGTTCAGATTATTTCTTTGTAATGGTGCTAACTACTAAAGTATGCCATTTTCTTTGAAAAACTACAAAAGCCTGGCATTTTTTTTTTTCCCTGCACTTTCCTATGCTTGAGACTGGGGCCCAGCAGGAGGAGACATCACCACTGCCTCAAGAAGTGACAGGTTTTGACAGCAGGTTTCAGCTCCCTCAAATGCCTAATGTCTTGACTAAACAGGGAATCTTCACCCATAACAAGAGTGGAGATGACTATCCCAGCCTTTCTGGCAAGGGGTCTGCCCAAACTCACCCCAGTGCTGGGAGAACCAGTACTTACATTTCCCCACTTCCCTTGATCTACTGAAGTGTAGGAGAAAAAAAAAACAGATCAAGGCATTTACTGTAGACAGAACTGAGCAGACAAAACACTCCCAGAAGCTAAGCAGGCAGCCTATCCCACTGTGCCCCACCCCACTTATCCTCAGGTGTCCTTTATTTCCCCAGGCTTTCAGGGGGCTGAAGAGAACACACATTTCATTTCTCATCCAGCCCAGAGCTGGCCCATGGCACAGCTCCTGGGGACAGGTAAGTGGGGCACAGCAGGCAGCAGCAGCCATTCCAGAGCTCTGGACAAGCTGTGCAGGTTACACCAGCCAGGCCGCTCTCAGCCCCTTGAGGGGGCCTGTTTTCACTCTCTTCACACCACTGCTGCCTTCCTCCCTGCAAGCCTCAGGCCTGAGGACTTTCTGCTCCAAGGGAGGAGAGAACAAGGTCATCAGGGTCTCCAAGTACTCAATGCTCTAGGTTGTAGAACAACCTACAAAAACATATAGAGTTATACAGGACTCTGTTCCCCTGACACCCTCCTTGCTTCTGTAGCTATTTCCTCCAAGTAAAAGCCCTACAGTTTCCAACTCAGGCCTCACAATCTCAGCTTCAGATGCACAGTCCCAAGGGAGCAGACCTCTTTAGTTATGTAAGCATGGCATTTCTGCAGCACCCCACAGCACTGCTCCCCGACTGGATACAGCATGTGAATCAGCTCTCCAGTTCAGCTTTTACACTTGGGTTTTTAGGATGCACTCCTTTCTAAACTGCTGCTGAACATGCACTCCCTGCACTGTACCTAAATGGGTCCTACTGGAGAAAAACTGGAGCAAAAAGCAGCATGCAAAAAGCAGAGAGACTGAACCCTGGAGCTCCTGTGTTGATTTTATGCTTGTCAGAACAGCTACCACTTCTGCATCTCATACCATGCCTTTCCTTTAGAGAAGTTATTTTGTTTTACAAGTGAAGTTTAATGAGCTCTAATCTCAAATTCTTTCATTGCATCATTTATTTCTTAACTTCAGCCTAACTTTTCTACCCCAAAAGCAGCAGTGTAAAATTCCTGTCTTTGGGGACAGTGGCATCATTCTTACCAGGCCAACTGTCTAAGTCATTCCAAGAAAAAAA
>VXBU01004953.1:195306-223793 GCA_013400315.1 Bombycilla garrulus
CCTACACACATCAGATCAATCCCTGGTGATGTAGAGATTATGTTATCACATTTCTGCTGGTGTCACCATGATACCAAAAAAGCTCAAGACTAACAGCTGTGAGTATCGTACATAAATATTTCAGAACACAGTGGTGCTACACATTCAAGTGTTTTCAAAGTACCTTACTTGCATGTCAAAAATCCAGAGGGGAGTATCTGAAATTTTCATTGCATACCTAGAAGTTTAAGAGCTGTTTTTTTTAATCTGTAAAAACTACATGAGACCTACTTTAATTAAAATAACCAAAACAAAATACAATTTTTAAAAAAAAAACTAAAAAATAAAAAAACTGGGATTTCAATGTAGGAAAAAATATCTAATAAAGCTTGAGCTATTTCAGCCTATTCAGACAGGACAATAAAAGCCACCAACACACAAACTCTGCTAACAGTAGCCTGCAAAGAGCTGTACTGTTAGTGTGCCAGTTCTGAAAAGTCAGAGCAAAGAAATGAAAATACAAGTGAGCTGATCAGCAAGTGTCAGCCTAGATATCTTATCTTCTCTGGGAACAACATGGCCTAAAATTAGAATACTGTCTTTTAAGCTATTAGCAGAAATAATTAGTATGAGTTTGCTTACCTTGAAGTATTCTACAAGATCTCTACAGGTCACCTTGGATCCACTAATCTCTTTTTCTACCAAGTTTTCAGGGGCAAGCAGTAACGGCACCAAATTCCGCAGTTCATTCTTAAAATCCTCATCTATATCTAGTAAAATTCAATCAATTTCAGGAAAAAAAGTGGTTAGTTTTCAATCTTGTATCTCCTATAGGAACACTGATAGCCCACAATCCTTCTAAATCCACAGCATCACAACTCTGAAGTGTATTTTTAAGGTATTTAAAGATTACATACATAATAGAGCTTAAGTAAGTTCTACCTACTGTTAATCTACCAATCTTAACTTCAGACTGGGAGAAAAAGGTTCCACTGTCCTTTCAATACTTTAAGTGCATCTCCCCAGTTACACTGATGCACAGTGACCCCACAGGTGTGTGCCCTCAGCACAGCAGGGGCTGGCATGCCACCACTGCAACTCACTTTATGAAATGCCTTTGCCATTCTGATGCATTCCCTCTGCTGGAGGACACAAATCCATTGGAGGAATCCTGACTGCCTCATTCTGCAGTAGCAGAACCCCATGGCTTTTATTTCAGCCATTTCAGAGCTGACCTGTGGGTTCAGCAAGTTCTTGGAGAAAAGCCTTTCCAGAAAGTAAAGTCTTTAATCTTGGGAATTCTGCCCTCTGGAGCCCTTAGTTATCTTTGGAATCTCTATTTAATGACCTTTAAGTATGTCTCAAGTTATCAGATTACAATGAACAGCTAGACACAAAGATATCCATTCCCTCTGCATGCTTAATTCCTCTGCTTTTAGAACCACTAAAAAGAGCACACAATGCACATTTCTAAATTCTGCAGTTTCACCTTCTAGCCTTGTCTTTTCCAGTCAGGCATTTCGATATCTAACCATTACAGTGCTTAACTTTCATAATAAAAGAAAACAAACTCAGTGGTCTGAATCAAGAAACACAAAATGAAAAGCTTCCTACCATTCAATCTCCCATCAAAATTTGGATTTGTTGCAACTTTAAGACCAGGGTGGGGCAACAGGAAACACCCAAGATTACTGAAACAGGAGTGAATATGCTTCCTTACATTCTGTAGCTCTTCATGTTGGTTTTGCTTTACCTGAAGGAAAAAAAAAAGGCAGTAAGAACTACTACCAGTTTTACAGCACTGCAATCAAGATTAACTATCATCTTAAAAGCAGTAAGAACACAAAAGTATGTTTAAGCTTTTATTTATGAACCTTATAATGTCAACACTGCCTATGAGTGGAAATACCACAAATGTATTTTATTAGCATAAGGAGCCAGCTCATGATGCATCCTTGCATTGACAGCAAGGTGTCACTTAGAAGATCAGAACAGAACTACTAGAGGTAACTTACCTGCAATCTTTTCTCTAGGAACTTTCTTCCTCCTTCCAAGCCATATGCATGCTCATAAGGATAACTCCAATCTCTAATTAAAAACATTAATGTCTGCAACAGGAAGAACAACAGCAGTGAATGATTTGCATCATTCCTAAGGTCAAAAATTCTATCATGTGTAATTATTTCAAGTATTTGGCTGCTATAAAATTAAATATATTATAGATTCCAAGCAAGGATACTATGTCTTTTTTTTTTGTATATTTGCTTGCTCTGAATGAAGCAGCCTTGTAGTTCTGTGGTGCAAGTGTTTGCTTGTTTAAAAAAAAAATCAACTGAAAGAGCCCCACCACCAAACAGGACCTTTTCTCAGAACCATCTACCACCAGCAAAGACCAACCATATCTCAGAGTAAATAAGAAGGCAGCACAAAATTTTTCTCCTTAACACCTGCACATCACTTGACATTTTGATTCCTTCTATGCCTTATAACTCAAGCACAAAGCTATACTTGCCCAAAATGTGATCCTCTTCAGCATTTTTCTATTGGGTTTTTGCAAAGCCATGTGGCAATAGTGAAGGAAAATCAGTCTTGCAAAGACTGGTTACCTTCAGCACAGCTAGTTTGTCTTCAGAAATTATCCTGAGCTCATTTTCTACACATTCAACTGCTTAAATCCATTTAACACATAGTTACCTGAAACGGCTTTTGGTAAATTTCTTCCATAGCTAGTCTTCCATATTCTGTAAACAACTGAGAGAAAGAGCAATATAAGGGTGTGGCACACAGAACCACATTTTTTCTGCCATGAAATATTCTATTATGTCACTAAAAAAGAAAAGCATTCAATCTTCTATCTTATTATAGGTTGAGAATAGCAAACAAACCTCAATAATGAGTATACCAACCCTCAGTAAGATTCAGGTAGGAGACATGATTCCCACAGGCTTCACAGTGCCATTCCTGAACTGTCAACACACTGCAGTTTTAAGTGGGTGGCTCGTGGGCTATTCTCAGAGAAAAGCTGGCTGCATTTCCCACCAAGCCAGCTTTCAACATTTGCTTCCTAGGCTAAGGAGGTAACCCTGTCTAACATTTGCCCCTTACTTCCCACAAAAGGTTTATTCCTGGAAATCCCAGGGAACTTGGCTCTAGCCAATATATCAGACATTTAAATACAAGCCAAGTTCAGCAGCTTCTCAGATCTCTGCTTCAGCCCGTGACCTTAACTAATAATTGTTCCTTGCCTGCAGCAGAAAGGCAAGTATCAGCTGTCTTCCTCTTTGTGCTCTCACCATCTTTAATACCAGCAGCATTCCTGGCTGGCCTGAACAGGCCAAATCACCCACAAGAACAGGAATTAGGGACTGTGCTGGCTGGTTCAGCAGAGTTCAATACTGACAGGGGTCGAGCCATGCCAGCCCCCTCACAGACACTGGAGGCTGAGATGATGGAAGCACACCAGAATTCTGCAGTACCACGCAATCATTATTCTGCATTAAACTAACTCCTGGAGCATCTCATGTAAATTACAGCTCAAAGGACAGTTCCAGTGTTGGTCACAGCAACACCTGGGAACTTACAAGACTAATTTAACACAGTTTAACTTCCAAGCCCTCATCACCCTGAGCAAAAGCAGCTGTGAAGTGGTCAAGCACCCACGAGTCTGGTTTTTTTGACCCAAACTCTTAACATTATTCACTTCCCTGCTAAATGCAAAAAGCAGTCAGAGACTAACAGTATTTCACAATTACATAAATTCCCATTAAAGCAGACATTTGGAATTTCCTTCCCTCAGACCATGACTCCCTGTTGCAACTTTAAATGCATGGGTATCTCCTACCCAGCGCTTGTATTTATCATCCTTCCGTTCCTTCCCTCAAATCTCACCCTCCAGAAAAGAACAGAACAGAAAAAGATTGTTTTATTCAGATTACACTGAGGCTGTTAAAGGACCAAAGTCTCAAGGGAAGCCTGGCTTTCAAATAATTACCTACAGATTCTTTTGTTTTCAGTGCTTGGTTGGGGTTTTTTGGGGTGTGGGGAGCGTTGGCCCAGTGATACAATCCTGTTACTTGAGAACAGCTTCCCAAGACTACTTTTAGTTAATGCTCTTCTACTTCCAGCACTGGCAGCCAGTCTGCTGTAGCACTGAAGACACACAGAACAGCTTTAAGCTGTGACAAGGTCATGGCCCTGGCATTTGGTAACACACAAGCTATGCTCTAAAGCTATAGGTTTTAAGTTATGGAAATAAGGTTCTTCCACCATTCACACAAAGCCAGAATTCAGTGGCCTTTGACCACGATGTTCCATTAGAGGATAAAAACCCCGTGGTGAAGAGAAGACAACATTCTCCTGCTTTTATTTCTAAGCAGAAACAAAACTCTGCAGAAGTTTCTCAGCTGAAAAACCAGAGATGGCCTCTAGGCAGAAGACTCTTTCTGGCCTGACTCAAACTCCAACACTTTCTTACAAACTGGTTATGAAATAACATCCATCTTCCTATTTTAGGAAAAAGATTAAACAATGGGATTTCACCATTAAGCATTTCCATAAATCATTATCCTTTCTCATTTTTTCAGGAATTTCTGAACTTGCAATACAGAGAATAGACTTTAAAAGAATCAGCCAGATTAGAAGCCCACACTAGTTTACCTCTACACTAGCACAGTAGAAGCATCATGAAGTTGATGCACACACAGTTTTTACAGACTGAACCAATTTTAGTATCAGGTCAAATTCAGTGTTTTACATGAAGCAGCAAACTGTTCCCAAGTCAGTTACATGAACAGTAACTTCTAGAACACTGTCAAGACTATATTCCTACCTGCAAATGTTGAAGGTCATCTTCCTGAATATTCTGAGACAAGTTGTATACCTGCAAGAGACAGAGAGCTACAGTGTCACATGAAAACACTGCCTTACATTCATACAGTCTCTTTTACACACTGAGTATTTTTGCTCCTTCCAGGAAAAGTATACCCACCCATAAGTCAGCAAGTAGAAAGGCATCACAGAAGATCTCAAACAAGTCACCTCATTATTCAAAAATTATCTACCAGAGCCAACTCCGCAGGACAGTAGTAGTGTTCTACTTAGTCCTGTTTCTTTTATGCTGTGGAAAGTCACTTGTCACCCCTCAAAAACCTGCTTGCTTTTGGCACTTCTAGGGCACAAGCTTAGAAGTAATTTTGAGTATAGCACAATTGTCAGGAGTTCAAGTGCCACTTTAACAGAAGTAGCAACTTTAAGTTTGGCTGATCGCTGCATAATGTCACCCCAAACTGTACCTACAGCCTTGATAGAGATTCTGTAACACATCTATAAAGAAGCATTGCTACTTTAACATCTTGGGGGAAGGGGATTTCCCAGTTTTGTCAGCAATTTAACTCAGCCTGGCCTTGCACAACTTGATTCCACCAAGCAACTTGGCTAGTTTATGTACTACACTGAAAATCAGACCAAGTATGGAATTTTTAAATCACAGCTGGAGGAAGATATGCAGGTGAACTTCCCAAGTGTGGCTCAAGAGATATTCTTTGCATTTCAGGATAGAGGGTTCTACCATTATTTGCCAGCACAGATATTCTCACCTGGACAGAGCTCGTCATGGTGCTCAGGGCAAAAACTGTTGCACAGTCTTTGATAGTGGATTGGCTATCAAAGGCACCTTGGGTATCCATGAGTAGTACAGCAACCTGCAGAGTTGGAAAGAACAGCAGCAGTTAACCACATCATGGACACTTTCACACCCCAGGCCACTGGACTAAGCTCTAGACCAAGCAGAGCAAGTCTCTGCCCCATACCTGCTTATGAAACCCCAGCCAGCTCCCTGCACACGTGACCACCACACCCACACCTGAGTTACAGCAGCCAGAGGGCCCTGGCATCAGCCTCAAGACCCTGCCTTGCCTGGCTACCTTCTCCCACAAAAATAGCCCTCCTGAGCCCAGTGAGGCTGCCACGCAGAGTAAATGACAGATCTTCTTCACTGGAAGAACATCAGCCCCAGCTGCAGATCTAGCATAGTTCATTAGAGCTAAGAGTAAGATGGTTACTTATAAGTATATATATAAAAATAATTATTTTCACTAGAAAACAAGATAATTCATACTAACTGTCTGCTGGAATGACAAGGAAGGAAGTGATACTAATGAAAAAAGTTTATCAGTTCAACTCCCATCTTTGGGATTTACTTCACTTCCCTTCTCTTTCCCACTGGTAAGCAAGAACAAGTGAGTGATTTGTTCCCAAAGCATAAGCAGATTCACACAACATAACTGGTTTTTAACCAGAGAAATGTTTGGTTAGCTGTGAAATTTGTCAAAAACCCCTAAGCCACTATTTTTAAAATCCATGTCCCACAGATTTGGCATCAAATGCTACCTTTGCAAATGCAAAGGGCATGAAATTTAAATAACCTAAAACTGATGGTTCAGGACACAAATAGTTCAAGATCACCATCTTGAACATCTGTGGAGTAAATATTTACACTTAACATTAATACTGTATCAGCATAAACATCTCCAAGTTAAACTGACTTAAGAGTTAAAAAAGAATCAAGTTAGTGCTTTTTTTCCCCACTGTTAGACTGAGTCCTTTTTTATAGAATGCCTGTTAAAATTATATGGAAGGACCAGCTTCCAGACACTGCAGTACTTACAGCCATGCACTAGATTTTCCCAGAACACAGCTAGAAGCTAGAACATATTCTCAGCCTTCAAGAACAGCGTGTGTTACAGAGCTTTTCACCACAGCATTTGTCTGTAGATGGTGTTTATAGCCATTACAGTTTTACAACATTCCCAAGATCACCCACCCATCAGGATGGGGCAGACTTTGCCAAAACAAAGTACTCTCAGAATGACATTTGTTGAATTTTTCCGCTGGGTTGTAAGAATCAAATCTCCATCCTTGCACTGATATACGGTTTCCAGGTATGTTACACTACTCAGCACAAAGGAAAGCAACCAACATTCAAACAGCCACCATGTACACAGAGGCAAAAATCCTATTTAAGTTTCATAATGACAAAAAAACAGTTTAGGCTGAAAGGGACTCTAAAGATCATCTTGTTCCAATCCCTCTGCAAAGGCAGGGACACCTTCCACTAGACCAGGTTGCTTGAAGCCCCACTGAATCTGACCAGGAATCCCTCCCAGGATGCGGCATCCACAGCCTCTCTGCTTCATTAACCAAAAAAAAAAAAAAAACCAAAAAAAACACACCCCCACAAAAAAAACACACAAAAAAAAAAACCCACCATACAACCAAATCAAAAAGCCTACAACTCCTCCAAGGGAGACCTTGAGTAAATCAAGGTAAGTCAAGCACTCACTTTTGTTCCATTAGGTTTATCAATTACAAACACTTCACTCCAAATCTGAATGCCAGTGGTTTCCCGTTCACATCCACCTCTCCATGTAAACCCAGTCAATGGCTCGGTGTTTCCACCTATCCAGCAAGGAGAAGTCTACAAAATAAAAAGAAAAACTTATGTAAAACCAGGGAGGAGATTTTTATTTTTTTTTAACATGCTATGTTTTAACAGACTTCTACACTTATTTTTCTCAGAGCCAGCTGACGAAACTACACAAAAATATTAAAACACAATGCTACTCTGCTGTGTTTCAAGATCATCCACAAAGCAACACCATGGCATTTCAGTGGCTGCACAACTTTCCAGTCACTGAAGAGTAAATGTGCACAGTTTTTGAGTCTCAAGCACTCTGAGGTATTGAAACAGCACAGTTTTGTCCACCAGTTCCACTCTCATAGTTGAGAAAACTCTGCTCAAACACAACAGGAGATATTTCAACTCGGGAACAGCTAAACCTCTGCAAGGGACAAAACACCTGATCTTAACTTAATCCTCTCCCTTTCCCCTCACTAACAGCTGGCTAAGCATTTGAGTCCCTGCACCAACAGAAGTACAAGACTCCCAATGCCATCTTGCAGAAGCCACAGAGAACAGACAACGACCAGAAGATTTACAAACTATACTTGCCAGTTACAGAGAAAAGGTCAGGGTAAGAGTTTGATATATGTCAACCAACCCACCCATACTAAAGTTGAGAAGTTATCTGAGAGGTGAGTACAGTTGGCAGCTAACATTCCTGACTGACGGAATTGTAATGAGGTCTTCAGAACAGGCAACACAGAGCAGCAGCTCACCCACAAGAATCCAGCCATTGTATGAGCACACCTAACCCAGAAATGTAGTTCATGCACTGACAAGGAGGATGAGCAGATACTCCAAGGAAGTTTCACTTTGATAGGTTTTTCTGTAGCCCTCTCATCAGTTAAACTGCTGTCTGCCTGCCACTTCTTTCATGTAGTATTTCAGTGTACATGAACACACAAGCTGGCATAAGAGACATATAATTAATTTGCCTTGAACTACACTGAGTAGATTACCAGCCATTAAAGTCCACTGAAAAGGTCAAAGTGGAGATTTCTCAATTCACTTCAGGGCTCTACCTTGCTGACTGCACACTGGCAGTTTTCAGATAATGGCTCAAGACATTTCTTCACATTTCAGAACACAGCATGAGTACCCAGGGACTGTACAGAACAAAAATAGTTGAAACAACTGAGTGAAACTGCTTCTTTCTGAAGGGAGACGGGGAAAAAAAACCTGCACTTTCCTCATGCCTAGCAGCATGCAGGCAATCCAGCAGTTCAGCACCAGCATTCTCCCAAATGCTAACAGTGCACTATTCAGTTCTACTACTTGGATCAGACAAAGGTGAGAAGCAGATAAAAATTCAGAAAATGAACACAGGTATGCAAGTAAAGAGTTCTACAGGTCTTTACAGGTAAACTGTTTGGGTATTTTTTTCCCTTTCATTTGTTTGTTTTGATAGGCACATATACCTCTACCAGAGACACTAAGCAAAACCTGAACAGCTTTTCCCTGTAATTTTTTTATCCCAGAAGATGTTTATGCTTCCACAGACCATTCCAGAAATGAAAGCTCCAAGCCTGGTTTGTGCTGCAGCACACTCCAGGATACAGTTTGGCAATGATATATGGTATTTCACATGTACACGTCAATGGACTGCAACTTTTTACTTTTCAAAAATAATCTGTTATTCAGCATGTTCCATTTTTCTTTTATACAAGAACACTTTATCATATTTTGGTCCAGACATTATTCCTAATTGTAACAAATCAGACCAAAACTACACAAAAAGTTTGGTAAGTCCCTCAATGAGCAGTAGATATAACCTCATTTGATTTCACATGTGATTGGCATGATTGGGATCTTTGGCATCTTAACAGGTACAACTTCACCTGGAGTTGTTTCATCTTGTGGATGACGTACTTGAGCCTGCCTCTGACTGACCCCTGCATCATTTTGAAACATTCCTAGCTTGTTACCTACATCTTTCCTTAGCTAAAGCTCAGTATTTTAAGTCTCCATCCATCAAGTTGACTTGAAAGATATCCAGGATATGGAAGGAGGAAAAAAAGCTCCTACCTGAAATCAATCTAGAAGTTGCTCTACAATTTTATCTCAGTCACCTAAAGGGTAATTTCTTTACATTTACTCCACACTAAAGGAAAATCCCAATGCAGCTTTATTTGCCTGGTGCATTAATACAGAAGTACACCTTGAAAATTAATTCAAAATGAGATGACACTCCTCTAAAAAAATAAACTCTTACATCTAAACTGACAGGTGTTGCTGCACCCAGCTCTTACTAAACTTAAGACCGCAGGATCCTTGCAGCAGCTTGCTGGGTACACAACTGCTGCTATTCAGTTTCAAAAGAGCAATCATAACACTAAGGATCAGTGCTTGAAACAAGATGTCCACCTCCCTGAGGCAGTGATCAACCCCTGCCATGCCAAAATCCTACCGGTGACTTCAGCTGGCACCACTGAGATTTTCACAATGGCAACTTTCCACATGACCTCCACCTCCAGTTTAAAACAAGGAAATGACATTCTGAAGGTTTTTTGGCAAGTTTTTCATTATGCATGTTAATGCCCACGTAAAAGGACATCCCAAAATTGCTTGATTGGCACATGAACTGAAAGCAGTCACTTTAGCATTCTGTACAATATTTAGCTCACAGAAAATACAGATTTGCAATTGAATCTGACTAAAGATGGAGGGCTCAGACTAAGTACTATAAAACTATACCAAGATCTCTCCTCCTGTACTAAATTTGGATTAGCAGAGGATATCATTTGACTTCATACAACTCAAGAGTGCTCCAAAGAGGAGGCGTTGCATTTATCCTCCATCCCCCCCAGTTCCCATCAATCAGTTTGCAGCAGTTCTGATGCTTGTCAAACTCCTTCCCTAAGCCAATTTGCGTCACTGAGCTGGCAGAAAAACAATTCAGCAAAGTGCAGTGTCTTCTGATGCATCAGTGAGTTGGATCAGCTCAACTAAAGGTCTGCAAGCATTACAGCTTCAGAATGGAAATGCCTGGCTAGAAACAGCACATGGAGAGCAAGACCTCTCTGCTCTTGGTAAGAAACAGCTGTTAGAGTAGATGGCCAAGCCTGCTTTCATCTTCAGTTTAAGAGAAACAAATGTTACTTTGAAGGACATTTACAAAAAACTGAGAAAAGTGGCTGCACAATAAAGGAAACAGACAGGCCTGATACACAAGGCTGAAACAGCATTTCAAACTGTTTTGCTATATGGACATTTGATTTATTTCACAATCTGGAGATTAAGAGTATTTGTTTAAAGCCCAGCCCTTCTGTTTTCAAAAGGAACTTGCACTACCTCTACCCAGCCCAGCATCTTGCTCAGATCCTTCTACATAGGAGTTTGTGTTTTTCTTTGCAGGGACTGGAGGGGGGGGATTTATTATTTGGTTAATTTTGAACACCACCCATATCAAATGAAACCTTTTCCCTCCCTAGGTCAAAAGAATCTCAGGAAGTCAGGAGTACCAGCTCGCTATTCTGTATTCCTCCTACCCCATCCTCAGGCTTGTTCCTCCAGAGCTCTTAGTAAAAGAGGGAGAGGAACTCAATAGCAACCACTACTGGGATTGAGAGAAGGAAGCCTTTATTTGCCATATTTTCTGCAACTACAGGGTTCGTCTTCATTTTCCCTCAAGTCAGCTAACACAAATTAGCTCCAAAGAATAGTGACCAAAAAAAAGGAATCAGTTCTGGGTCTCGAAGAGCTTAAAAAGGCAACAAAACACTGACCTGTCAATACTAACAATGCAGACTAAAAGAAACACCCCACAACTGTGACAGGTGATGTGTATGGTTCACAGAAGACCCTACTCCACCTTCTCCATATAAGCCAAGGGTTCAAAGCATAGTAGTTAGAAGACAACTAGCCAAAAGCTACAAACAAAAAAAAATTAAATTTTGTATCAGCCATTAATCAATCAATAACTTAAAAGGATTTTAAGAGTTCCTGGACTGCATCCAGAAATGCATTCCAAGCAGCATACAGGAAACTTTCCCCTTTTTGCCATACATCATATTTAAGCAGATTTAGCCCTGCAACAGCTATCTGGTAAGCCTTTTATTTTTGCAACAATGGGCAAGTGAGTGCTACAATATGATTTCAGGAGATCAAGTCAAAGCAAGGCTCCTCCAAGTCACCACCTGGAAAAAGCTCTTCCCTAAAGCTCAAGTAGAAGGTCATCACATTTCATCATGCAAGTTATTCTTGTGTCCACTTACACTGGGACGCCAATAAACTCCCTTGATAACTGCCAGATAGGGTACATTGAAAAACCGTCACTTAGATACCCTTCTTCACAGTGTAGAAGCAGAGTAGCTGACTTCCCCTCCCTAATTCTATCTGAAAATTTTGACTTGCTATATTTATGATCAAGTTAACAAATGCAAAGAGAAATTACTAAAATACCAAAGTACTTTTCTCCTGCAGGAAAAATCCAAATTACTCACCCTGTTATACATATATCTAAGCATGAAGTCCAGCAGAAAAGATTTTCCCTTGCGGAAAGCTCCTGCTACAGACACAACTACTATGTTAAGATCTTTAATATGTTCCTGAAGCAAGATTTTTTCCAATGCTGATTCATCTAATTCAAAGTTATGGTCATCTTCATGAGCAAGCACAATCTGTATGGGGCGTGGCTTATCCAGCTCCACCTCGTCGTCTGAGTCCGGCAGGGCATCTGAGTCTGGCAGGGCATCGTCCTCCTCTTCCTCATACAGCTTACCTGCAAATTGACAGGTGAGAACATGTCAGTAACTCACAGCTTAGGGCAAAAAACACTGTGTTTTTTATTGGGAAGCCTTGAGCCGGGCTTACATTTCCAGCAGCAAGGGGGATATTCTTGGGAATTCAAAGACGTCAATAGTAGCTCTCTGTCCATTTTCATCAGCTTTGTGTTTAGACTATATTTCAGATCCTCTCTCTTTTAGGTATTCTCTATGTATTAAGGAATCACAAAAAAATCCCAACCCTGATTTTCAGCTTCAAAACCCCTTTTAAAGGCATCTTAAGTCAAGGGCCTCTTATCTGGGAAAAAATGAATCGTTTCAAACAAGCTCCAAAGAGGACCAAAAAAGGGCATTTTTCGATCACCACCTTCTTGTACCGTTGTAAGGGAAATTAATGATTGCTGTCAACAGGTTTGCTTGCCAACAGGTAGAAGCAAGACCACGGATCTGGTATGGAAGCCCAGGATAACAAACACCACATGAATAAGCTCCTCTCTCATTCTGACACTGTTTCAAGTCTCAATAGAGCACAGACTTTAGGACACCTATTCCTTGTTTGCAATACAATAAACTACTGAACATACAGCATGCTCTAATACATCTGGGATAAGAAAACAAAACAACAACATTGAAGTAGTTTCTGGCTTCATATTCTTCCTACAATGCACTATTAAGCAAGATTTAGTAACAGTAAGTATCAACTCTTTAAAAACAGTTAAAATACTATTTTATACACTACTTAAGAATAAATATCCTTTCAGGATAAAACAGCAACTGAAAAACTGTAACTCAAATTAAAGTTACTAATTAATGACAAGCTAACACAGCCCTTCAGACATATACTATACTAATACCAATATCCTATTTTCCTGACTTCTAGTATTCAGGAGTAATTGGATTAGAGGTCTGAAAGAAAACCAAACTAACCTATCCAAGGTGAAGTCTCCTCTCTTGTTCAGGCACAACACTGAAATTTGTCTCACAGCAGAAACCAACTCTACCATTCCTGACTCCACTTTTCCCAGCAAGCATCTGGAAAGCTTCTTTGTGCTTACAGAATTGCCTCCCACTCCCAATTTACATCTTGCCATGCTCTATTGGAAGCAAATCTGATCAAGGCACCTTCCTACCAGTTACTTATCTGGGATTATCACGTATGATTTTCAGCACACTGCCCTTCTAGTCATGTTTCCATTTCCAAGGCAAGGCAGCAGCCACCCCCAATCCCTTGATGTGCTGCTCACAGACATTTCCTGTGGAAGCAGCCCACAAGAAGTGCTCTCCTGTAGGATGCATCCATGAGGCACCATGGAACACACAGCTTCATTCACTCATGGCAGAGAACCTGCCAATGCTCACAGGATCTGCCAAGTCATTCCTGCCAGACTTTGCATGTGGGATACCATTCTCAGCAAAAGACTTGTGAACATGGCTCCAGTTCTGTGCATGTAATGAGACACTGCAGTTATTACCATGAATTTGAAAAACTGGTAACACTGTGACCCTGAAGTTTCTCCAGCAACTGCCTCCTTACCCAGCTCTGACAACATTTAACTGCAAAATGGCAGAGGGTATTTCCACTTCCAAGCATCAAATCTTGTGCTGTCCTAAAGTCCAATGGCATTAAATCTTGAAAAGATTTGGTTTGAATATATTAAGCTTGCATGATACTTGGTTTGAACAGGAAGTACATTTGAGTGCTTAAATCCTAAGCAGCTAGAACTAAACTCCAACATTATCCAAGTGGGTGGGCAAAACAGTCCCCAGCATAACCCTAACTCAAAGTGATTAACACAGCAGGCCAAAATATTCATTATACTAGCAGGCCTGACAACTGGAAGGAGTAAATCTGTCAACAGGACACCAAACTGTACAAACTACATTGACACTGACTGGTTACCACTTCAGAGGAAAGTCTCTCACCTTTGGCCTAAAGCTTTTGTATTCCCAGATGTTAAACAAACCCTCTCCTCTTTTTTGAAAGAGTTTCTAAATAGGCTTTGCCCCATATAGGCAGGATCCTTTACAGGCCAGAAAACTTGGGAGGATAGCCCAGGTATGGATGCTTTCTTTGACAGTCAGAAAGAAAGCTTCCAGCATCACAGCCTAGAAACATAAAGGGAATACGCTATTGATAAGAGTATTGAAATCAGATAGTTCCAAGAAGAGGTGCCTGTGTTTTAGCAAACACTTTCACATAATGCCTCAAAGTATGCCCCTGGAAACAAGAGTAACTTGGTTACTTGGAACAGCCTCCTATTCTTTTATTTAAATATACACTTCACTTCAGCTGTAGAGTAAGATTGGGTCTGTAAATTAGGGCAGACTGAAAAATGGTTTGAAGCCATACCTGCAACTTCTCTTCATTCACTTGGAGCCTGACATTAACCATCCTGCCCTACCTGGAAACCATCAAAACTTGTCAGACCTCAAGCTGTAGCAGCCTCCTTGTGCCAGTGCAGAGCACAGCCACACAAAACCTCTTCAGGCCAAGGAGATTTCTGAACAAACAAGTGGAATGGTCCTTTATCATTGGTTATTTATAAACAAGCAGATTCTCCCTACCACAAGGAGATAGTACTATCAAGAGCTTACACACAAGATGCCCATTAGAAGTTCACATCTTGTTAACAGCATTCTGCACCACTGAAGCTCATTAGCTCAGAGGGAACAGGAGAGAAGATTAATCCCAGACCCTACTCAACTCAGCTCCTATGAGATTTCACTTACCAGCAGAAACTGGAAGTCAAGTCCAGAGTACCAAACTGGGTTTGTTTGGTTGGTTTGGATCAAGTTATTTGGCTTTTTTTCTTCTTTTTCCTTTGACTTATCAGCCTAATATATCTGAAAGTTCCCAACCTACCTACAGAGAAGACCATCATGGCCATCTGTCAAGCACTTTAGAGGGTGGAGAACCACAGTGCTGACAGCTGTGAAAGCAACTTGATCCATCCAGAAGAGCTGGTTTGATAACGTCACACTTGAGTGGCAGGGAACACGCCTCCTTTCAAGATTTTGAACTAGTTGGCAATTACCAGGACAGACATTGCACAGGTCAAGCACTTTAACTATAGGACAAGTGTTACTGCTTGTCCCAGCAGCATAATCAGCATATGCCACCCTGTCAGGTGTCCTAAGCAGATGTCACACCATTTTTTGATCCTTTATCCTGCCTTCTGGCTGCTCACCCTGTCACTGTGGCTAGTCACTGTCTCAGGCAGCACTTAGGAAGCCTTTCTAGAAGGCTTCAGTACCATGGGCACAAAGGTCACATTACACTTCCAAGAATTACTTTCAGTGCAGCCTCTGGAACACAAAGGTCGTGACAAGAAGCACCCCCCTTCACAGTTCAGTTTTCTGAAAAAGCACTGCACAAGTTCACAAAGCAGTTCATAAAATAAACATGCTGACAGCACTGTCAGGTCAACTCAGGCCAAAAGTTTATGCAACTCACAACTCAAAGTCCAGTCCCTTGGCTGTCCCCCATTCCTCACCTGCCCCAGCACAGTCACAGGGTACTACTTAAAACTCGGAATTTAAGCTGATTTGTTCTAAAGCCCACAGACTGCTCTAGGTTCTTGTAACAGTCCAGTGCCAGCAAATCAAGTGTAAAAGGGATGAGCACTAACTCAGAAGAGGTGGCATTCACAGAACAGCCACTTCTACACTTCCTAGCCAGCTGGACACTTTTGGACTTGCAAAGCCCATGGCAGCATCCCTTTATAGGTCTCCATGACAATGCATTTCAGTACTGCTGCAGAGGCAACCAAAACAGAGTTTTGTTGGTCTGGGGGTTTGGTTTGCTTTTTATAGTACATTTTAACACTTTGCTAAGCCCAGTTCCATCCCAGTAATAGAGTTACCACCCCAATGCATAGACACAGGGAGTGGTTGTTTCAGAGGGAATGTTCCATGTTCTGCATCCACAAGAGGCAACACTGCCTCCTGCCACAGGAGTAAAGACTGGTAGATTCACTGGTAGCTGTGATTGGGAATTCCCACGTGCACAGAAAATCTGAACCTCACATTTTTTAGTACATACATAAGAGTTCTCATCTGTCAAACCATGTGGCACTAGAACTTGTAGCACAGTGCTGCAGGCCCAGAAAGTCACTGCTACATTTTTTCTTTTTCAAGATGTTCACCTGACCTTTGAAGTGTCTGTAGTACTGAACTTACAGACTCCAGACTAAGGTCATATCTGCTGTTCTGTCGGGAGCTGATGCAAAAAGATCATCAACTGGATTTGCTCCTGTAAATCTGCCATCCAGTCACACCTATTACTGTGGCTGCTCGCCAATCAGTACCTACATCATTTTTGCTTCTTCCAACCTGAATTATTCCATTAGAACCTGTGGGCTAATGCACACTTCTGACTTGCACAATCACTTCCTAACCCAGTTCAAACAGGCTGGGAGACACAAGAGAAGCAACACTGTGCAGCAAGACACAGAAGCAGACAGATTTGAATGGGAGCAAATCTAGCCAAGGGAAGACACTACCACTCAACTTCCCTATAAACTCCTCACTCCACTCAGTAACAACTACAGCATGACTGCTATTTATTCTCACCAGCTAAGTACCCAAAACAAGGACCATTTGTTGAAATACTAAGCCAGATTTTGAGAACAGTAGCTTCTTGTGTATGCAGACAGTATTTCAACTGAATAAACCCCACTAAATAACCCATTTCTTAAAGCACGAGGTAAAAAGAAAAGCTAATTCCTGCTTCCCCTAAGTACACAGCCAGCAGCTGATGACCTACTTGTCCTGCAGTGTAAGAAACGAGTGAAAACACTCAGACACCTGCATGCTAAGAAAATAAGAGACAGCCTGCTTTAAATGCAAGTTCTTCCCTTTAAGCACATTAATTGACAGAAAGTACAAACACCACAAAGTTGCCTTTAAGTTTCAACCTAAATATAGCTTGAACTCTGCACACATTATCCACATGCTTTCATTAAAAAAAAAGCATATACTAATTGCTAAACTTAGTTTTAGATACAGTACAGGTTTTTGATCAGCAAGCACTGAATCACAATTAGTAACTGTTTCACAATCACAGTTAGTAACTGCTTCTGTGGACAGCAATTGAACAAAATTGCCCACAAATGCAGCAGATTAAAATAAATTTAAATCCCATTTGCTTTTTAGTTATAAGTCACTTTCATCAGCGTAGTGCAGCTGTCCCTCATCAGTACTTCCATTTGCTCCATCACAAGGAGTTTAAAGAGTATATATATAGAGTATAAAGCCATAAATCTGGTAGCTGGTAGTCTTATCTTGTTTGCACAGAAACCTGCACTTTGCTAGAAGACAACTCCAAATCAAGACTTCCAGCATCACTAGACACTTCAGCTTTCAGCATCCCTGAACTCTTTTTTCTGTGCTCTTTAGCACCACCCATTTGCCTCAGTGCAACAGCAGCTCAAGTCCCCGGCTCACATTTCAATACTGATGCTTCAATAAAGGTGCCCCCCCACCATCACCTGAACGGTGAAAAGCAAACTGAAGTAACTCCACTAAGCTGAAGCCATTTTGCTTGAAATTTCGTTCAACCTCCACACCCTGAGGGAGTTCATGGCTTGAATCAAAAGCTTAAAATAATTTATCATGAGGAAACTGCTGCACCGCATTTCAATGCAAGGCGTTCTCTCAGAGCTTCAGGTAGGAAGTTTTCCTTGGAGAGAAAGGAGACAAACTGCTGAAACATTTCTTGTTTTGGTGTAGTGAACAAAGGAAAGTGTAGGCATGTGTGAAGTGAGTCCAGAGCACAGAAAGAAAATATGTTAACCTTCAAACCTTATTTGGATGCACTTGCTGGCAAAAAAAAAACCACGAGATTTAAGCCACAAATTTGTTCTCTCCTTTTTCCAGCAGTCCTACTCCCTGTAACAAACTCACACAAAACCATGGAGCTGCCACAGACCTTAATGCATCGCTGCTTTCTTATTGCTGACTAGTAAATAGTGCCAAGTAGCTCATTTTAAGGCCAGAAATAATTAAATGTTTCAAATATTTCAGCTATAAATAGGACTGATGAGCTAAGTTCCACAGACTTCTTTGAACGTCCAATAAGACCAATAGAGGAAGAGTGGCAGGGTACAGGGGGAAAGACACATTTAACTCTGCATTCCTGCAGGGCAATGGGATGTTAAAGGGACACATCTAGAACTGTTACATAAACTGAGAGCTGAAGTGAGAAGCACCTGAAGCTACAATTCTGCCGGGGAAGGGGAAAAAGGAGATATTCTGATGACCTACATACCTCTGAAGCACCACAACTAATCAAACAATAGGCTTGTCCCCTCCTAAGTGCCTTAAATTGCTTCTCTGCTGAATGGTCGGCAGGCATGCAGGAGCAGACAGCTCTCCCCTACACAAAATACTGATAAGCTGGCATTTTGTGCTCTCCATTTACAGGGACAAAAAAGGGAGAGGGGAAACTTCATATAACAAAATTGTGTAGCAAAAAAAAGTCAACCCTCAAATTCAACTCTTCTCAACCAATACAAGTAAGAGAATGCCAATATGCAGAGACTAAGACTAAAGTACTACAAACTGAGTAAGTGAAAAAAAAACTTAGATAAAAGGATTGCTTTTTAGAAAGCACGTTATGAACTTGGTAGGAATGATGTTTCTCCATAGCTACACAAAAAATCGTGCAGGGTAGGGATAGTGGCAAAGCATGTTTCTCATCCTTCTTCCCCTCTGCCCAAAAATGACAGCTATTAATAGCACACTCACTGAAGGACCTAACAGGATCTCTACCCACAGTAAGATTCACCAGTACTTTTCCAGCCCCCTCAAATAAACCTGTATTAAAACACTAAGGGCAGATTAAAGCATTAAAAGGCCTCTTGCTCACCTTTTCTCCCCTTTCTTACCCATCACGCAGGCTCTTGAGGATGGGAACAAGAGTACTCCAGATCTGACAATGTCCTAGTTCACCATGAACTCTGGAAATCGCAAGTGACAGCTCCTCACGAACACTGAAAGCTAACTGCATCCCTGCAGGCCACACACATTTCAACCAGGCAGACTTCTGCTTGTGTTTCAGAATGATTTTATTTAAGGTTGCTGCTCACTTAAAAAGTCAGTATTTTCTAATTGGTTTAGTCCATAACTGTGCTTTATGTAGTTTGTATCATATCAACAGCCAGTAATTTAAACAATGAGCAGCTAACTTAAATTGGTATTTTGAGTGAGAATAGGGAGAAAATAATAAAGTGAGAGATACCAACTGCAATGACCCCACATTTGGTCTTCAGATTGCCAGTCAGAGGTGGTTTAGTTACCATCTGCACCAGGGCCACAGAGGAGTTCAGCTGAAAGCAAAGCGAGTGCTTCCTCTGGCTGCCCAGGGAGGTACACCATGGAGTCAGGTTTCCTGCTCATTTCCAGGATAAACAACTTGTCAGTCACGAACACCAATGTACAGAAACACAGAAAGCCAAAGAGGCTCCAACTTTTCTGTTCTGCTTTTAGCAAGCTGAAATGCAGCAACAGTGTGGCCAGCAGGATGAGGGTGGTGATCAAGCTCCTACACCCAGCACCGGTGAGGTCACACCTCAGGTACTGGGTTCAGCTTTGAGCCCTTCACTGCAAGGAAGAACCTGAGGTGCTGGTGAAGGGTCTGCAGCACAGCTCTTCTCAGGAGCAGCTGAGGGAGCTGGGGGAGTTTAGCCTGGAGAAAAAGAGGCTCAGGGTGACCTCAGCACTCTCTACAACTCCCTGAAAGGAGGCTGTGGTGAGGTGGGGGCTGGTCCTCACATGGTGCCAGGGAAGGTTTAGGCTGGATATTAGGAAACATTTCTTCATGGGAAGGGTGGTCAGGCACTGGAACAAGCTGGCCCAGGAAATGGTGGAACCACCACACCTGGAAGGTGTTCAAGAAACAGGTGGACGTGGCACTTTGGGACATGCTGTTAGTGGTGAACACGGCAGCACCAGGATAACAGCTGGACTCTGATCTGAGAGGTGTTTTCCAACCTTAACAATTCAATGAAGCTTCCAACCAAAAGTGATCTTTCAGCCCAACCTCATTTCACACTCAGCTTCCCACCTCTCTTTCAGTTCTTGCAGCTAACAGAGCCTTCCAGCCAGTTTTTCCAGCACTGAACTCCAGACTCCAGAATTCTACATTTCACTTCAAAGAATAAAGAGCAGTACAGAGAGATTGTAGGTTTCCTTAAAAAACTGTCTTCTCTGGATCACACAGTTTGCAGAACTGATACAGTAACTACATGAAGACAACTCCATGGAGTATTTCAGTTTCTTCTTCTCCCTTCTTAACTGTTCTTAACCTGGAAGAGTCACTGAAAGGGTGAAAGGGAAGCATAACAGGGGAAATAGCACATGCATCAACACAACAAACACCAGATCAAAAACATGAATCAAAACAGGAAAAAAGTTCCACACAAGGCACAGTTAAAGAGAATTGAAACAAAAACAACAACAACAAAAAAAATCACATTTTGCATGTCTTCACTGTATCTTCACTACAGGAAGAGATTTTTCTCACACAGCTACAACAAAAATAGTTTTTATCAGGGTCCCTGCTGCTAAGCACATGGAGAAACAGGCCTGGGCTGTTCAAGGAGGCCATATCCCTTTCCTGCAATTAACCCCTAATAACTGATACGGTACCTAAGTCCATACCCTTTAAAGCACCCACACCTACTGCCACAACTCCTGAGTCTCTGCCAGGCATCATTGCTGCAGCTACACACAAATCCCTTGTTAAGGCAACAGCTCAAAGTACATTAATTCTGCCAACAGGTCAGTGCCAGTAACTGCCTCCTCCCCTCTCCCCCGTTGCCTCTTCAAGCCTCTTTCAATAGCTCAGCTGAGTCTTAACCACCCACTCACAGGGGCTCTCCCACTTCTTCCCATTTCCAGCACCATGCAGCACCACACTGCCTTTCCTGCTAACTCTGCCAGTGCTGCTTAGAGTCAAGTCAGCTACAGAAGCCAAACCAGCAGAAAAAGCAATACGATACAGGCAGTTTCCTACCGGCTGTGTCACCCCAAACAGGAATCCAATGAGCACTAGAACTGAAGACAAACAAACAGTAGAGCCACGCAGTCTCCTCTGCAGGGCACAGTTCAGCTGTGCTGCTGAACAGTGCAGGGCTGCTGCCCTCTGTGCTGGCACTGCCATCCCAGGTCCAGCACCAACTTATCTTGGACACCACGAGATGTGCTCTGCACTCTGCAGCCTCTGAAACAGCCACGCCAGCACCGCTGAGGGGGAGGCACAAACTGCTTCAATGGGCACCGGTGCCAAAAGAAAAGTGCAGCTCTGTAACTACAACCCAGTTCAGCTGGAAAATTTCTCCAGACTCCCAAAACTCACAAGTACAGTTAAGAAGCATATTCATGTAGGAACTGACTTGGTGATATGTGATAACACTGCAAAGATGGGTAGACAACTGGGCTGTAACTGGATCTGACTGTGTGTTGCCAAAGACTTGTCTCTATCTAGAAGTCCAGATTTAGGCTGGGGTAGCCAACACATTAGTTAACCTTCACTTAAGAACAAGGTTGGTTCCCTTCCCTTAGAAATGGAGGTTGCCACAGGTTTCAGTTTGTCAGTATTGCAGGCCAGGATGTGTGACTGGTGGGAAGAACTCGAACCTTGCCCAGTCCTTCCCGCACTGGAGGAGTATTCCCTTGAACACATCTGCTGAATAAACTGCCCCCACTACAGAGCAGATTAGAAAACATTGATTTCAAAAATCACTAGTTGAGTCGTCCCAAGGACATTATAACACACAGTTCAGCAGCTCAGCTCCATACAAACACCTTCCTATGTTCAAAAGGCTCAAGCTCACCCACTTACCTAAGGATTTTTAACACCATTCATGACTCTTGTTACCACAGAAACATCAGCCACTGCTACAATACTGGAATGTTTCTGATTTTTAAACACATTGCCCTGGGACAGGAAATGCCATTGTCACGTGTACATTGATGGCTGCAGGCCAGTCAAGCCTAGAGGTACTGGACTGAAAGAAGTCAGCAATCTCAGGTGTAAGGTAAGCCACACTTCTCATCCCAACAAGAACAGAGGAGGCTGCTTACTGCTTCTCTTTACATCAAGGTCTCAGACTTGTCTAAATACATCTGGACAATCAAACTGCTTCTCTGCAGGACTACCACATGTTGAGACCACAGTGGTTTCATATACAACTTTCACTTGGGTGAAGAAGAGGCAAATACAACTCTACAAAGTCTGTATGTTTGTTTTAGCAGCTCCCTCCAAACAACCCTGCAGTCTCTGTAGATTATACTTAATGTCCTCATTTGGTGGATCCATGAAATTTTTCTTTACAGTACAGAGAGTAAACTCTAAGGAGAAAAGGCTAGGATTATAAGATGAACTGAAACAGAGAAAGATAACAGTGTGCTCCTCTTCAAAGCTCACAAAAGCTTCATCTAGTCCTAATGCACCACAGAAATAAATCAACAAGAGATTAGACTAAAGAACAGCTCAGTTTGATATTTGATTAATGACACAGTGATATGTCTGCAACTCAAAGTACTTAGAACAAGACTCTAAGAATAACAGTCCGTCTCTCACAAGCCAACTTTCAAACTCTTCAAAAGCAACAAATTGCATTTCAAGGTTCTTCTCAAACAAGCAGGATTTCTCATAGCATCTCAAGGCTCTACAAGCATTTAATCACATTTGCTATCTAAATATTCACAGTACATAGCATGTTCATTTTTCTATTGAAAAAAAATAAGTTTAAAAGCAGAAGTTGCATTTCTTAAGGTTTGTACCAGCAGTATTTTATTTTGGAAGTTTTTTTGCCTTTTAAATCTCAGCACATAACATGTAGGTCTTCAGCAGCTATTTCTATAGTACTATTAGCTTTAGAAAATACTCCAGTTCTCGGTCCTAACCCTCAAAATCATTACTTACTGCACTTTTCCAAACAATTTATTAGCAGCAAGCCTGACATACCAGCAGTTAGAAAGATTTCCTTTTAAGAATTTTGAACTGCATTCCCTTCCTATCCTAATGACAAGCTTAAGACTCTGCTCCCTGAAAGATAAGTGTTAACTGCTTTGAGGGCAGCTTCAAGGCAATGTTTAAAATCTTAACACACACGGTTCCATAGTTCAGGATTACAAAGTATTTAAGAAACTTAATTCTCTTAGAAGCAAGATGACTTCTTGCTTTAAGAAAATGATTTGATTATATCAAGAACCTTAACCTCATTTTCACTGTTATTTTATGTCTAAGCAATACATTAAAGGAGGCCAAGCTTCTGTCTCCATGCCTAAGAGTTCACATACTTCAAGTGGCTGCTCCTCGCCTGAAATCAGGGCTGTGATGATTCCCATATTAGGCAAAGGACTGACAGATAGAACCTTTTATTTCCCAAAAGTTTACAGCTCCCCCAGCAGATCACACCACAGGGACCAAGACAAATGAACATCTACAAGAAAAAGCCAGAAGACCCTTTCTTTCAGGCAGAAAAGGTTGAGGAGGGGAGGGGAACAAGACAGCAGGCTTGCAGGCAGTGGCATCACAGGATTTGGTTTAAAGAGACAGCTAAAATAACTGCACTTAATTCTTCCACTCAGCAGTACCACCCTGCTGGAGGAGATAAGAGGTGAGAACAACTTTTCCAAGTATGCACAGCATAGGGAAAGCAGTCCTAACATGTCAGCACAAGCAGTTGACACATGTTCTCCAACAAGTTCCTGTAATTTTCAATCCAAGTAAAAAAAAAAAATTAAAAAAGCCACTTTGTTATCCTGGAGGCATTATTCACTATATTGCTCAAAAAGACATTCCAATTATTTTGCCAATATCTTCCAGTTATTTGACCAATAAGAACTTGTAAATTCAACATGCTTATCTCTGAGGTGACTGTGGGAAAAGAAATGCATTATAACTTGACACTAACTACAGACTGGAACCTGATTCTGATGTCACTGGAACAACAACTGCGTAAGAGCCAATTAAGTTCTACTCTCAAATATCAATTCACTGGAAATTGCATTCTACATTTCACATCTACAATCTGCACATCTTATCACTTCAAGTCTTTAACATTTTGGCTTCTATTCCAGTCCTTTAAGAGAAACCTGCCATAACCTGCTGCAGCAAATCCCACCTTGCCAGGAAAAAATCACCAATATATAGGGCTGAAAATGCAACCATTATTTGCTCATCATCTGCACTGAAAACAAAGCTGTAAATCCATTTAGAAAAAATAAAAATAAAAACAAACAACAAACTACATGAGACATCTCCCCTCCTAGTAAAGCAGATCAGAACTTCCCTCATACAGAGTGTAAATAGAGGCCAGGTAACCAAGCTGTGAACAAAAAATCCTTCCCCCAAAAGACACTTTATGAAGTTGTAAACTTTTGCCAGTCCTCTCCCCTATTCCTCCATGACAGACAAGAGAAGGGCCACTCTTAAAATCAGCTGTTTTTTCATAAATCATTTCTGTAAAGGCCCAAATGGACTTCTCTTTCACCTCATACTTGATTTCCTATTAGTCCTGCTCCTAAGTTCATCAAGTGGGCATTAAACAGGCACTCCAATATCCAGTTTGCCTGCATTTACTCCTGTAATTTCTGGACTGCCTTGGATGCTTAGTAGTGCCATCTTTGATGGCAAACATTCTACTTCAAGTTTTTCCAGCCTTAAAGAGAAGCCAGCTACTAACCATAATAAAATCAGCATAGCTTTTTTTTTTTTCTCCTGTTTAGGAAATTGAAGGAGACACTTACATAGCTTCGAAGATCACCCTTAGCACAAAGATCTACTATTCTCACACTAAAATGAGACATAAACCAGTCTTGTTGCTTCAAGGAGTAACATCCCTGTGGAGCAGCCAAAATTCTCTGTGACAGATTCCAGACAAACTGAGTAGATAACTTTAGGAGGATGTTCACATGCTTACACATCCTGTAGAGTTAATTATGGCCCTAGAACAGGGATGTGGGCTCCCTCCCAAACACAAAGGGGGACAGTGAGCTCCTTGCTTTGCTGCAGAGCAAGAACACCAACTTGGGGAGTTGAAGGAAGCAACTTCAAAAGTTCTTCCAACTTCTGTATTCAAAGTGGTTCAAAAATCTTGGCAAGCACATGAAATCTTGTTTTCCTTGGAAGTGAACACCACATAGAATACAGTATTTCAGAAATAAACAGAAACTAAAGGTCAAGCAAGTTAGTTACCAATGCTCTCAGAACACAAGTTGCTATTATGTATTAATTTGCTCCTAGAAATGCCTTGATTATAATCCTTATCCTAAAAGGCATCACTCCTTATCAGTCATTTCTTTGCAGCTAGTGAAACAGCAGACATCAATGTGAGCCATGTTTTCACATATATCTAGAACTTGCTCATTTGCTTGTTCTGGTCTTTCAGACACAAATCCCAGCCTCAGGATTTAAATGTATTCCCATAAATCAACTCCCTACACAGCAGCATGACGTTAAAATCAGCTACAGGATGAGATAATAATTCTTTGTATTGTATAAAGAACAACTTTCCAAAACCAAGGAAAGCTAATTCCATCTTTCCTCAGGACATCTCAGGAAGTTCAGGTTGCTGAAAATGTTTTACCCAGTCATACTTCAGCAAGACTAAAGTCTAAAGAACCATCATATATAAGTATTTCTGAATTTTTTCAGTTGTTGACCAATGGCAAATATAGCACACCTGCCTATGAAGAAACTTAGAAAATAATTTTATGCCTTGGTCACCTCAGACAGCTGAGGTTAAACGCAAAACCTAAAATACTAACAACTAGGATATTAAGTTTAAGAAATAAATGCAGCCTTTAGCAAAAAGTTGAAAAAAATGCACTCAGGCAGCTCACAAATCACACTGTAGCACAGCATCCAGAAACAGTAGAAAAAGAAATTAAGTAAATTAAAAAACAAGGCAACAACTCAGCCTGATTTTAAAGTTTAAAACTTCCCATTCAAAGACTGCCATGAATCTCAAAAATCATCCCAGGGATGGGGTCTGTTCATAATCACAATACAAGAACAAAAACAAATTCAAACCCAACCTATGTAAGCTGGCATTTGAGGGAGATTTGGCAGTTTTCCTCATGAATGGCCTTGAAACTGGCATGGACTGTGATAAGATGCACAACAGTCTATGAAGAATGAGCACAAAGTTAGAAGTACTTTTATTACAGTGCTGAAGCCTGCAGTCATGCTGGCACTGGTGACCAACACCACTGTGGGTCACTACCAAAACAAGCAGGACACAGAATTCACACCTGCATTTCCACCTGCCTACTTCAGCTGGTTTGGAAGTTGGGAAACTCAAAGTTGGGGACGATGCGATGCAGCCAACAGGAGAGAAGTGCTCTTCTCTTACACTGGAGGAAAATCCCCAGCCCTTCTCCCCCCAGCAGACCTGCTCCTCTCCAGGCTGGTCAGCGTGAGGTCGTGTCCCTTTCGTTATTAGGGCAGGAGGAGAAAACAATTCCTCATCTATCACAGCAGCTCGCTCCAGTCAGTAAGCAAATATTAATCACTGATATTTGGCAAACCACAGGGACTGCAGTTGACACAAGGTACCTAAGAAGTATCAGGATTCTTGTAAGACATGGCTCAAGCATTCCTGTGCATCCAACACAAACAAGAGCTGCCTGGCCTCCTAAAGCAGGACACACTGTCATGTTTAAAACTGCTATTACAACAACTCAAGTAAAACTGTTCTGTGCTAAAACTGTTTCTCTGCTAGGTCTTGTTTTAAGTTGCAGGCAAGTGAACTCAAAAAGGAAAGAATACAGCCTTCCTCAACTCTACTCCTTGCTTTCAAAATAATTCCAGCTGAAAAAAAAAAAAACAACAAACTATTATTTGAGGAGGTGCTGCAACACGATTATTGATTTTAGGGTAAGTTGGGACATAACAGCTGTTAAGCAACACTCAGTAATGGCACAGGAGGAGTTAAAGGCCTCTCCTGTTACATTGCTGCTCTTGTAATTATTCCAACCTATCCCTCTGCTTTATTTCACCCTACAGAAAGCCCTTCTGCAGGCAGGCACAGCCCCTCCACAGCTGTACACACACAGACCCTAAGTTGATCCACGACTAAAGTTCAGAAGCGACTGAGTGACATGTGCGTGTTTCCACTGCCCACGATGACAAAGCTAATGAAAGGACACTTATTACAGGTGTGCTGGCATTTTTATGACCTTGAGAAAACTATGCAACAATCTAATGCTTTGAGATTACTAAATGACACAGGGGCAAAAAGACACAGAAAAACTGAAATCAAAGAAAACTGAGCAGTGAGGGAGAGAGACTAGTCCTTGAGCAGTAAAGCAGTATCATATCCTCAATTTCTATCTCCGGGCTCTTATAAATTATTCAAATTGCAATGCTGCCAAACACAATCAAACTTTTTCTCATGCTCAGAAGCACTGCCTTTTCCTCCCTGCAAATCAAGCCAGGTAAATTGTCACTCCGTATCTCTCAGTTTATACAGCAGCTAGATTTCCCTATCTCAAGCTGGCTTGCAAATCAAGCGATTGAAACCAATCACGGCACATGGCATCTGCTAGGTTTTGTTTAATTGTGCCCAGTCCAATCGTTTTGCTTCCAAATTAAGTGAGAGTTACACAACAAAAGATGTTAAAATAGTTCCGTGTTCCAGTGCAGTGCTAAAAACCTCACATGATCCAACTCAGCGTTCGAGTCAGTACAATCCTCACAAGTCCCAGGTGCCCCCTCGCCAAGCGTACGGCAAGGGAGACTGCTGCGAGCTCGCAGCTTTTAAACCCTTCCTGAGAAATAACCATACTTTTAAGAAACACACTGCGCAGGCTCCAGCACACCCGAGGCTAAACACCCAGCCAGAGCCATGTCCCATCCCCACCGGGGGATAGATTACAGGCAGGAGCGGCGCTGACAGCGGAGCGCTCCAGCTCCATGCGGGGGACGGGCCGGCAGGGATCAGTCACCTCCTTCCCCGAGCTGCCCGGGGCTGCTCCCTCCGCAAGCGGACGCGCCCCCGGGAAAGGAAACTCGGCGCCCTCCGGGCTACCTGGCTCCGGTCCCGGCACTGTGCAACGCTAGCGCCCCGCGGCCCCCGGGCTCCGGCCCCGCTCCTCCCGGGAGCGAGGCGCGCACGGCGAGGCCCGGCGGCACCGACGCGGGGAATAAGGTCACCCACAGCGGCCCCGGGGCCGCCCCCGCCTTCCGCCCGGCCGCGGCCCGGTGACACGGCGGAGGGGGCTGAGCTCCCCCAGCCCGCCGCTCCAAGGGGGGCCCTGCCCGGGGCCAGCGGGGCGGTGGAGCGCCGGGCGGGGGTCAGAGCGGGAGGGCG
>VXBU01004953.1:223997-268720 GCA_013400315.1 Bombycilla garrulus
GGACAGGGACAGACAGACAGACAGACACACACACACACACACAGAGAGACACAGAGACGCACCCAGCCCCAGCTGCCCTGCCCCGCCCCGCCCGAGGTGTGGGGTGAGTGCCTCCTTCACGGCACCCCGCGTGCGCTGACATGGAGCGGGGGGCACTGGGTGAGGAGGACCCCGACCCACACAAAACAGGTCCTCAGGCCGCCCATCCCTCGGTGGTCCCTCGCTCTCCCGGCCACTGCTCGTTCATGTAGAGCACACGGCCGGACCGTCTCCCGTGCGCTGGTGTCCGTCTCCACCCTCACCCTGCTGGGCCCTCGCGTCCCATTTCCACTTCTTCTGGGGCCTGGAGACAGCCAGGAAAGCGACCGGACCGCTCTGCATTTCCAGCCGTAACTGCAGCACTTCAGCTGTAGCACTGCTGTTGCACTGGGGCTGGAGACACTCAGGAGGATAGCTCTCAATCAGAACAAGCCACACAAGTTTCCAAGGAACCAAACATTCCTGCTGTCTCTGGAGTTTGCAAGAGTCCTGCTCCTCTCAATCCAAACTGACCTTGCTTTATCCTTTTAAAAGACCAGCTGTGAAAGAGAGCTGCCCTTACTGCACAAAATTTTTAAGTCTATGAGGTTTCCCATTGCCAAAGGTTGTATAAACCTTCACAGGCAAATTGGTCAGTATGACCTTGTCACTTGTTAGAAGAACACAATGTCCAATAAATCATCATGTAAAGTGAGCAACAGGCTTGCAAAACCGCACTTCACTGTGGCAATGCTCTCTATAGAAACCATTTTTCTCAGTTTTTAGGTATGCTAACTTACTTAGTTGTGGAGAGGCAGCTTGTGAGTGACGGCAATCTTAACAGCAAACAGAGTTTGGTTCTGCCAAAACGGAGGTGGAGGGAAAGCTCAGAAGAGATTTTCAGAGTAAAAACTGACTATCACAGAAGCACCTACAGTTGCTTTCCAAACCTTGCTTTCCTTTACTATCAAATCAGCACTTAAAGGGTTTCCAAACACAGGAGTTCATACCCCCTGTTGTACTTAACACTGGCAGCCCTTGTGTCAGAAATTTTAATATCTATAACAAAAAGAAATTAAAATGTCTAAAAGATGCTGCAATCACAGCAAGTGAGAACTGCAGAAGGATACAATGATCAAACTATTGTCCTATAGTCAATTCTAGTTATGACACTTGGATTAATAAAATATGCAGTTCTGTAAAAGAACTTTATTACTGTAGATTTACATCAGCATAAATGGAAGCAGGATTCAACCCATTTGTACAAAAGTGTTCATATGAATGCTAGGAAAAAAACACAAAAAATTTGCCATTGGCCTTTTGCAGTTCAATATCCTCTGTTTATTTGGTGAAAATGAGTGTGCCATTGCTTGTCCTTCAAACCTCATACCAAGTGAAGGAAAACCTTTCCTTCCATCAAAAGAAAGGCAGAGCACACTCTGTACACAGAGGTATTTCAGAGATATTCAGGCACTCAGGCAAAGGGAAATAGCTTTAACTAAAATATGTTGAAGGCTAGAAAACTGTTACCTGACAAATTTAAGCTTCAGCAGCTCAGCATGGAAACTGAAAAAAAAATGGGGGAAAAACACCACAATACCAAAGAAGTTTCCTAATTCTGCTGTTAGTAAACAGCCTTGTTCTTGGTCAAGCCTGGAACAGTTTATGCAGGCAAGAGTTTGAAATAGTGCGTGTTCAGACAGATAGATTTCTGCTTCATGCAACAGGATTTGCTGCTGCTGTAACGNAGTAAAAACTGACTATCACAGAAGCACCTACAGTTGCTTTCCAAACCTTGCTTTCCTTTACTATCAAATCAGCACTTAAAGGGTTTCCAAACACAGGGGTTCATACCCTCTGTTGTACTTACACTGGCAACCCTTGTGTCAGAAAGTTTAATATCTACAACACATTAGAAAAAGAAATTAAAATGTCTAAAAGATGCTGCAATCACAGCAAGTGAGAACTGCAGAAGGATACAATGATCAAACTATTGTCCTATAGTCAATTCTAGTTATGACACTTGGATTAATAAAATATGCAGTTCTGTAAAAGAACTTTATTACTGTAGATTTACATCAGCATAAATGGAAGCAGGATTCAACCCATTTGTACAAAAGTGTTCATATGAATGCTAGGAAAAAAACACAAAAAATTTGCCATTGGCCTTTTGCAGTTCAATATCCTCTGTTTATTTGGTGAAAATGAGTGTGCCATTGCTTGTCCTTCAAACCTCATACCAAGTGAAGGAAAACCTTTCCTTCCATCAAAAGAAAGACAGAGCACACTCTGTACACAGAGGTATTTCAGAGATATTCAGGCACTCGGGCAAAGGGAAATAGCTTTAACTAAAATATGTTGAAGGCTAGAAAACTGTTACCTGACAAATTTAAGCTTCAGCAGCTCAGCATGGAAACTGAAAAAAAAATGGGGGAAAAACACCACAATACCAAAGAAGTTTCCTAATTCTGCTGTTAGTAAACAGCCTTGTTCTTGGTCAAGCCTGGAACAGTTTATGCAGGCAAGAGTTTGAAATAGTGCGTGTTCAGACAGATAGATTTCTGCTTCATGCAACAGGATTTGCTGCTGCTGTAACGTGAGAGCAGAAGTCAAGAACTTGGAGGTCAGAAAGCTCAGCCTTAATTCTACTCCCTTATGTTTGCAGGAAGGAAGGAGACATTTTCTGAGCTGAGCATTTTGCTGTCAGCATGTCTTCTCCTGGTTGCAGAGGTCCTCATCTCCACTGCACTGCCAGCTGCATTCCTCTGAGCCAGGCTAGGAAAGGAGTTAGGACTGGAGCTGCTTAAGCTGGCTGTGGATTTGGACTTGAAGGAGCTTGGGAACAACAGTGCAAACCACAGGCTGGCTGTGGTGGGAAGGGACTGCTGGAGCAGAAGGACACTTGTCCCATGAGTGCCAGCTGGGACAGTAGTCCTTCCAGCCACCAAAGTCCCAGGTTTGTACTACGGCAGCATCTTCTCTTGGCTTTGGCCATGGCCGCTGTGAAAACTCTGCTGTCCCAAGCTCGTCCCAAACCCACTTTGGGCCACCAACGTCACCCATGCAGTGAGACAAAGGCTGCTCAGGCACGCTGCTTGGAGAGCTGTCCCTTCCTGTGGCTGGAAGGGAAACAGAGCCACCACAATGTCACCTGGCCTTCAGGCATCACAGCATGGCAGGGGATTGGCCAGTTCCTGACTCCTGCAGGCAGAGACACCCACTGGACACCAGGAAAGCTGAATCAGACTTGCCTCCTTTATGCCTTTCCACATAAAGTGTTTCTCAATCCTTACCAGCTAACCTGTGCAGTGCAGTTGGATTTGTTTAAAGTAATCTGTAGGATGACAAATCCTTAAGCCAAACACCTACCTGAAGCACGCTGAGCACCACTCCTGGGCTGGGGAACAGAGCCATGTTCCACCTTGGAGGGCTGAGGGTCCTGGGACGAGCTGGAGACATCTCCATTGGTGCTTCTGCGCTTACCAGCCTCTCTCCTCATCTGCTTCAGGCTGCTGAGTCCAAATTAGTGACCAGGTGATTCCCACTGCTCCTTCCACACTGTGCAGTGCTGCAGGCACTCAGGAGCTGAGGACACACAGCTGTGAGATAAAGGTGGCTCTTCTGAAACCCACCTTGTCCACAGCAACGAGGCACCTCCAAGCCTCTGGCTGCAGTTGCTAGGACCACCCGGGGCTTCCAAGGAATAAAACTGGGGAGGCAAGGAGAGGTCAGCTGTGCAGTGGTGAAGCAGCACCAGCACTGGGAACAGCCAGGGCAGGCAGTGGCCAGAGGCCACCAAGGGAGCTGTGCCACTTAAGGCACGTCTGAGATGTCCTAACAGATTCCCACTGGGAAATCCGTCTGGACCTCGGGCTTGTTCCCACAGGCAAACACGTGCCCTCCCAGAGTTTAGAAATGCCCTCCAAGGCACCTCGTCTTGCTTTTCTCTGAAAAATAGCCAGGCTGCCGCACCACAGCCCCGCTACTCATGGACTTCATCTACTCACAGCTTCCCACCTCTTCCAGCTGGAGCGCTCCTCCCTCTGCACCGTGCCAGCAGCCGCTGGAGGATGTGCTGCTCCCTGAGCCCCTGCCCACTCTGCAGCTGGATCCTCCCGTTGGTTCCCTCTTGCCAGCGCCCATTCCTGTGCCCTGCCCACATGCAGGAACACGCTGTTCGGTCCTGCCCAGTAAAAGGCAGGACTGAAAACAGTAAATCTCAGCCCCGTAAAAAGGCAATCTTTCTTTCCTTTGCTTTTTTTTTTTTTTTCTTTTTTTTTTTCTCCCTGGCGCTCGCCATTTCCCAAGTGCATCTCTCTCAGATCGGCTGCCTTCATTTGTCACACGGGTGATCTAAAAGTTGCTGAGCGTCATTAGAGAGTGCTCCGCACAGCCCCGAGCTTGTAGCTACCTGTGTGTGTTTGCATAACCTGGGGCTTCCACAAGTAAAGCCACGGTGGGACACGGCATGAATCCAAGCCTCGTTCTTCTGCAGAGAACTCCAAGAAAGCAGAGCCATTTGGGAGCAGAAAACAAATTGGAGAGGAGGGGAAAAACATTTTACTTAATCTCTTGAACCTGAAATTGTCCCACATGCTGAGATGAGATGCCTTTTTAGCTGGCTGCAGGACACGCGCTCGAGAGAGAGAAAGCAGCCCCTCCCATAGCACTAATTTATAGCAAACTGAGTGGGAAACGTCTCATTCTTCTCTGATGTTGACCCAGGAGCTGCTGTTTTGGGGAGGAAGGTGGAAATAACGTTGAGTTTTAGCTGTGAGAGCAGCTCAGAGCAAGTTGCTAGGCACCAGCTGCAAGAATTGCCTGCAGGTGCTCTTGCAGGAGAGGTTGGGCCGGTTGATTGGGCTCTCCCGGCAGCCAGAGTGCCAAATACCTTTGAAACGGGCGTAATCCGTTCTCAGCCCGAAGGAGCTATTGCACAATCTTCCCGGGATTAAGGGTTTAAATTGAGGGACTGTGTCACAGCCGGGGAAAGGGCAGTGGGCAGGCTCAGGAGCCATGCTGGCCTCTGTGGCTCTCAGGGATGGTGGGATGCACCCTACGTGGGCAGGTGACAGTCTTGCAGGGGCACATGAAAGCCATCTCCCTTGTCCTGCCCTGTCTACATCTTATCAGCGTGACTGAAGTCTTCAAAGGATTGAGTGGCTAAGTGGTTTTCTTCTGCTTCTGGAAGCAAAGCTCCGTAGTCAGCTGAAGCTTTCATTGCAAGTGTTTGCTCAGTGGAGTCCTATCATTTCAGTCTGTATAAACACAGTGAGATTTCCATCTCACTCTTACGCAATAGCACAAGATGAGGCTGTTTCTAAAGTCTGGCTTAGACACCGATTCCTGCGAAGGCTGCAGTGCCAGTGTGCCTGCAAACCCCAGGGCTGTTCCACTGCAGAGGTGCCCCAGTCTACAGCTGCTCCAGCCTCACCTGGAGGCCAGCTCTGCCTATCCACCTGCTGCCTGCTCTGTATCTCTAAAAATGAGAAGCACCTCTCAGATTTGGATACCCTTGGTGTCATTTCCAAATGACCCTTTAGGCCATCAAGGCACCACAGAGAAAGAGCTTTCCCACACCCCTGGACTCTATCTTCTTAACCTCTTGTCCTAGAAAAACAGCTCCAGCTATCACTGTGACACCCATCCAATGTCTTGCAGAGACAATCACATCATCCCCTGAAATCACACAGCCTCTTGCCAAGAGCTGTGTCTGTTTTTCTGGTACAAACAGCAAGGTTCAGGGAAGGAGGAGTCCCCATATGATCAGTGACTGTGCTTCAGCCCGTACTACCAGTGCTTTGTCTGCATGGTGCAGAATGCAAAAATCAGGCTACCTGGGATAATTTGGGATGGAAAGTACTCCACCATCACAGAGGCCTCAGTGGCAGTTCAGAGTTTCACCAGGAAAAATGCTGCATAGGTTTTTCATTCTTTAATGTAATAAAATCAGACTGATTTAGCTGAGCGTGCTGCAGGTGTTTACCAGCAAACATTCCTATCAGCACTGGCTGTGGGTTTTAGAAGAGGATATTTGTCCTTGCAGCATATCTCATCTCTCATATCACAAGCCAGCTCCTCCCATATGGGGCTAAGCATCACCATGTGATCCTGATTTGATGGAAGCAGCACAGTTTACACCTGAGGAGGCTGTTTAGAACTGAGCCACATGCAGGCAGACCTGGCTCCTGGTTGCATGTGGGGTTAGGAATGATTGCCCTGGCCTACAAAGGGTGCTAATTACACGGCAGAGTTTATTTGCATCCTTTACAGCTACATGACTGGCTTGCTGGGTGAGACTTACAGGTCCTCAAGAGGAAGTAGGTGGTTTATTCCCAGGGTTTCACATGCTTGTTTTCTGTGCAAGTCCAGACAGGCTGCATAGAGATGAGTTGTGCTTAGGAGAGTTCTGCTGAATTCCCACAGCAGAATCTGACCTGCAACTCTCACTGTCCTTTTCTGGAAGGCAAATCCCCCCAGCACAGGGTCACACACCCACCCTTGGACAAGGCTCTACCAGGACAGGATGGGTTTGGATGTAATTAAGCCACATGGTCCCAGCTCGCTGTACCCAGCTCAGGAGAAGTTTTGGACTAGCACAGGCTGCCTTGCCAAGGACTGGGGTACATCAAAGACAGGGGAGCTGCCAGCAGGAGCTGCCTAAGACCCAGTGATGGCAGCACCCAGGAAAGCCTGGTGAGGTGGGGCCCTGAGCTTCCCCCAGAAGCACCATGGGCTTACGAGAGGATACCTGGGGCAGCAGCACCCTTCAGGGCTGGGATCACTCCTGTGCTCCCAATCAGGCCTGGATGTAGGTTGTGATCCTTAACACACCAATGAAACTGGCTGGATCTAGTCTCAGGCATTGAAGCAAAGTCTAAGTCTGAGTCTAGACACAAAGGGCAAGACCAGTTCTGTGTTTGTAGGTTCAGCCTGGCCCCTGGGCCAAGATAAGGACACAAAGTGGAATGTGCCATTTAATCTGGCTGGATTAATGTGTGAATTTAATTAGATCTCATCTCTTTGCAATAAAACCTAGAACATGCTGTTGAAAAATTGTATTTAATCTTCCTCCAAGACTTTTTGCATAAATTTGAGCAAGGAACTTGCAGCACAGGGCAATTGAAATGAAATGAGAAACCAAGTTTTAGCAAAATCCAGAGGGTGGGGCTGAGATCAGCATCCTGTCATCTTTGGATTTGTAAATCTGATTTAGAGGCTGTCCTGCCCCCTCTGCTCCAGGAAGTCTGTATGATGGATTTAGGTGCTGTCCTGTATGATTACTCCATGGCAGCTGTCTCTGCACCCAGTCAGCCACAAAAAGCACCGGCTATGATCACATTTAGGTAGTTTGACAAAACAGGCTCCAAAGACTCATCACAAGAAAAAACATAAAATTGTTTGGAAATATTAATCGGAGTGATATCACCAGTTTTGTTCTTCTCAAGTAATGCTAACTTGCAAGAAATAGAGAAATAATGAGAGAAGGAAAAGGGGACACCAAGCCTGGCTGTAGCAGAGGGCTGGAAACCAAAAGCCAAATTCATTTGAGATCCAGGGATTAAGATCCAATCATTTGACCTCAGATTAAAAAGTGGATGAGCACAACAAAGAATAGCTTAAAACATTTGGGAAAGTGTAAAGGAAAATCAAGCAGGATTAAATAACAAAACAGCTGCATTAAGCCAGAATGCCTCCCTGATCACAGGCAGCAAATCCAAGTAAGGGATACCTCAACTCAAGCCTCCTCAGTGTCATCCAGTCATCCTCCAGCATTTCTATTTCACAGCCACCCTCTGAGCTAAATCGAAAGGAACTCGCCCTGCCCCACACCAGTTTGTTGCTTGTATTGAGCTGCTCTCCCTCAGCCTCAGGGGAGCACAGCCAAAACCCCTTATTAGGAAGAAATTACCCAGCAGAAGTAGGCTAGCTAGCTGTAAATGCGTGCTCGAGGACAGGAATCCCAGGACAGTGATGCTCAGGCTCTGAGTGCAGTGTGGCTGCTTCCCAGCTTTGCTTTAGAGCTTCCCCCACCAGCCTGATTTCTTTTCCTGGACTTGGCCTGTGTCCCCTACGGAAAATCATCCAGCCCCCTTGAGTGGCTGCTTACTTGCAGCCAACACAGGTCATCAGCAGTCATTCCCACAGGTTCCCTGATGTCCTCCAAGAGTCCAGTTTGCCAGTTTCTTCTGCAGCACCTTTGAAATCATTAACACAGTGCTGTGAAATGGCTGTCAGTCCCAGGTGGGCAGCACAGCCTGGCACTGTGGCACTGGCCTAATCCCTACGTGCTGCTCGGCAGCTCATGGCAGGCCACGGCTCTGCCCCAGCCCTGGCTCCACTGCAGAGAGCAGTCATGGGCTGGGGGGCACAGAGCTGTGCTGGAGGGATGCTGGGTGTCCACCTTGCCCACATCCAGTGGGGAACCAGCGTCCCTGTGACACACAGAGTTCCCTGCTCACACACTTCAAGCCACAGCAACCCACAGACAATCACCAGCCTTTCGTCACCGTGGCCAAAGCCACCTCCCCACTGCCACCCTCCTACAAACAGGCTGTGTCCTTGTGAGTGCCTCTGCCACTGAAAAGCACCTGGCAATGAGGAACCCCAGGGCAGGGAAAGGTCTGAGCATGGGACTGCCCAGAAATGTGTTGCTGATTTTCCTTCTTCTCCTTGTCCAGTGGACAGTGATCCTGTTTTTCCAGCAGCCCCACTGCCAGCTGCAGTGGCCTGTCAGGCGCAGTGACCCCGAGTGATTATTTAACAGCAGATTGTATAACAGAGCAGGGCAGACATTACATTTCTGTCTCTGACCTCAGCCCTGGGACATCTCCCACCCGTAAAACTTCCAGTCTAATCTTTCAGATCTCAGAGGAGCAGCCTTAGGCATGTGACACCATCCTCCAGAGAGGAGGGACCAGTGGGGACCAGGTAGCTCTGGGCAGAAATGGGCTGCTCAGCACATCTCAGTCCCACAGAAGGGAAAAGAGGAGGGAGCCTAATGCTCCACAAAAGCTCAGGTTTGGAGCCCAGATCCTGCTGAAGCAACCAAGGTGGCCCTGCAAAGTCCCTCTGCCCCCTGCTATCCATGTAAATAAAGCACCACACTCACTTCTCCATTCAGAGTGAGCTCTTTCAGCAAGGGGAAGATGGATGAGCTGGCCTTGGGCAGAGCAAGCCAGTTCCAACAGCTCCCCTGAGTTCCAGCCACACTGCCACTGGAATCTGGGAGCAGCTGAACCCCTTGGACACATTCCAGAAGGGGTGGACAGTGCCAGGAGGCAGTGGAGAGGTACCTGCTGCTCTGAATAGTCCAGAACTCAGGATTTACCAGCCTTATGCTCGTGATCTCCCCAAACTGTGTTGCTCTTCCATGGGGCTGAGGAGACAGTTCAAAGCAGTGCCCTGAGCCCTCGGTGGTCAGGAGGGTGCTGTGCTGTGGCAAGGAGATGGGCACAGGCAGGCCCTGCTTATCAGTGCTGGGCACAGGCCAGGTGGCACAGACCCATCTCATTCAGAAATCCATCAACACCAGCTTCTCCTGAAGCCTTACTGGAGCAGACACAACAAGGAGCTTGTTTCTGAGCTTGACTTCAGCATGTCCTGGCTCTAAGCAGTCCCTTTCTGCAGCACTTGGTGGGTGTGAACTGCCCCTCCAGGATGAGCATGGATCTGCTGGAAGCTGGAGAGCGCTAGCAGGGCCACCAGGCTGGTTGAGGTCAGGGAATATTGCCTGCAGGGAGAGGTGGAGACAGCTGGCTTGGTTAGCTGGGAAGGAGAGGAGGTTGGGGTGGTTTAGCAGAAGTCCCCAGTGATTTGGCAGCTAGAAGGGAGGATGAAGCTGAAGTTTTTTCAGGAGGTAAGTCAGCCTGGCTGGTTCAGGGGCTTAGGAAAAGCTCCTTCCCCAGAAGGGTGGTGCAGCCCTGGGACACAGACCCAGAGTGGAGGGGTTTCCTTTCAAATTTTCCAGCCTTAGTGCTCTGACCCAGCTTTGGCAACAAGTCTGCTCCAAAGGCTGGCTGAATCTGAGACTACCACAGGCCCCTTCTCACCAGCCTTTTTTGAGAGGCAATTCTACACCAAACTGAGCCAAAATCAGCCTCCTGCCTTGAGCCATTTGTGCCAACTTCCATCAGACACTGCTCCTGTCCAATTTACCAAAATGTACCTGCTCAGGGGTGCAGCAGCCCAGAGAGGATTTCACAGCAGCCTGAGCTTAGAAGCACACAGTGTACCAGCAGCCATAGCAAAAAATAAGTCCAAAGGGCAAGATCAGAAAATCCAGTATTTAAAATCCATGACTCATTCCACAGCTGGGCCAGGGAGGCAGCTGCTGCTGTGGCTCTAACCATTAACCAGGGGGCTAGACAGGTGTGATGCTCTCTGTAAAACAGGGTGCTGTGCCTAAGGTCTGTGTGCTGTGCCAGCTCTGGGAGAGGGTGTGCAGCGAGGCACAGGAATTCTCCTGCAGAGCCCACACTGAGTCTGGAAACTGCTACCATGTCTGACCCCTCTGCACCCCTCAGCAGCAACCAGCTCTCAGAGCTCACCTGAAACCATGTCTGACTAATGCCTTGGCAGGGAAGAAAATAATAAGAAGGCACATTAATGTATTTTTAATAGGTTACATAACCAGTTAAGTTCAAAGCTGCATTACAAACAGGTGATACAAGATGCCAGTGCTTCCACTGAGACGTGAGCCAGACCTTTCATGCAGAAAACGTCTTGGCCGTCTCAAAGGCAAATTGTCCTTCCTTTGGAGGAGACAAATCTCAGCTGGAAGCAGCAGCTTCCATTTGCTAGGAGCATTTTGATTTTTCAAAGCTGGCTTATTTCACTTGCAGGCAATGGGGAACTGGATGGGAGCGGGTCTGTGGATCTTTAAAGCCTCCTGTGCATGCCTGGCGCCTGCAGTGCTGCTGCTGCTGGCAGGGACAGCCCTGCCTGGCCCTCACCCTCCTGGAGTGATGCAAGAGGTGCCTTTGCACTTTGCCTCAGTGGGAAAGCAGAGCTGGCAGCAAACCCGCCTGGGAGGCAGCACAGCAGGCCGGGGGTGAAGGACCACAGCTCGCTCCCCGTGAGGCAGGGTGGGAAACGGCTCTGGGCAAAGGGTTTGCCCAAGGAGTGTGTCTGGGGGAAGTGCTCCCTTATCACATACCCACGGGGCTGTGTTTACCAGGCTGCTCCTCCTGTCAGCTGCAGTTCCTACCCTGCTCAAAGGGCAGGGGCTCACAGTGGCTTTTGCCACCTGATCCCAGGGATCCAGCAGCGCTTTCTCCTGGCCACGCTGCATGTTCCCCATGTCACCAGGATCAGGGGTGTCCTGGCATGGAACAGGTCGAGACCCCGGGCCCCAGGTCTCTCCCAGGCCAGCAGGACAAGTACCATGGAGTTCCCTGCTGACACAGCTGTGGGAGTGGGAATGCCAGCAGCTGCCCTGCATTTTCAGTCTATTCCTGTCCTCAGCAAGGCAGCAGGGACACCACAGGGAGCAGCCCAGAGTGGCTGGAAACAGAGGGCCACAAAAATGCCAAACCAAAGCTGGTTCTTCTCCCCACAAGTGTTACAAAATCCATGGCTGAGTTTAAACACCGAAGAGACTGTGGCCTCTGGTTCGAGGCTGACCCTTGGAAACATGTGCCTCAGCTTGAAAGAAATGAGCATAAATAAAAGGAAAACCCAAAAGGAGCAAATCCAGAAGGAAAGCATGGCAGGAGCAAGCCCAGCTGAAGCCAAAAGGGAGGGCAAAGGAACAGCTTTCCAACAGGCACTACTACGCAGCTGCTCTGCGACTGTTGCAACACTCCTGTTCCGAAACTCCAACTAAAGCAAATTTTTCTTACATGTAATGAGGACAGAAAACAAAAAGAAGGTGGAAAATTCCCAAAATAACCTGCATGGTTAATGTGGTGTCATAACAACTGTTTTGCTCTGGGTAGAAGTGGACAGTCTCCAAGTTTGAAGCTGCCCCCACCCTCGCCGAGGAATGGAGATAACACTTGGGAGTCCAGAGAGCAGCCAGAGCTTGACAGCACACAGCTGGCAGGATCAAGACTTTGCCCAGCTCCTGCTTTGGCCCAAGGCAGCCTCCAGCAGTGTTAGGGCTCCTCCTTCACCTGTGTCTTCCTTCTGCAGCTCATCACTATGGGAATATGTGCCCACAGCCTCTCCCTCCCACCCCAGCCTCCCTTTTGAATCTCCTACTTGTTCTGCCAATGTGGCAGTGGCAGTAAAGTCCCTGAAGCCTCCCCAAACACACCCGATGGCCTCAGGATCCTTCCAACCCAGCTCTCCTCTCCTGCTCTGTGCGTGGTGAGAGGGGGTGTCTGTACCTCGTGACCATCTGAAAACAGGCTCCTCCTGGAAAAAAGCCACCAGAGAGCTCATCAGGCAGGCAGAGCTTGCTGCTCCCTGCGTGGGGGGAGCTCCAGACAGAGCCTGCAGGGCATGGCTCAGGAGTGGCACCATCCAGCAGCCAGGCAGGAGCCGGGGAGACACAGACACAGCCCCACCTCTGCCATTATTTCCCTGATGCCCCCACCGTGAGACGTGGGACAGGCAGAGCCCAGAGGAAAATCGGGAGGAAAGGTAATGGGACTCGGTCCCATGTCTTCCAGGTAAATGTGCAGGCTCCTACATCTCTTTTGTGAGCCCTTTGAGGATTCCCCACAGGGGAATCTCAGAACTCCACCTATGCTGCTGTAGCAGTCACTTTCTCATGCCTTTCACTGCCTCATTGCATTTATTTAATTACTCCTCGGGAGTGGCATTGCTGATATTTTTGGCTGTTAGATCCTTTTCCATTCTGTCCCCAGTGGGAGCAATCACACTTGTCTTGCAAGATCTGTTCTTCCTAAGCCAGGCTGCCATTTATCCATTATTATTGAAGCATCAAAGGCATTTGCACATGTTCAGAAGCACACCAGCTCCCTCAAGGAGGAGGGATGAAATATCACCTCTTGCCTGATAAATTGCTTACACAAGTGGAATCAAACCCATGTTTCTGGATTATCCAGTGGGGCTCTTTTGCAACGCTGCTCTTAGGAAAGGGTTGTGTCTTAGCTCACACCCCAGAGCTGCTCAGACTGCAGAGAGATTCAGACATTGAGTTTTCTGGCTTGGATTCTTCTTGGTCACCCAGAGGAGATTCCAAAGTCAAGGATGTGTTTCTGCAGAAGCAATCTTACTTGCTGCCCTCTCCCAAGCTGTGTTCAGCCACATATGTGCTTGCTGCCTTCGGCTGTGCCCTACACAGTCTGTCTCCTCACTCACAGATAGCCCAGCAAGTTCTGGAGTGGCCGTTCTGGTGAATGAAAGTCCAAACTCAAGCACCTGAGAGTACTGCACGTCTTGGCAGGTCCTTGAGGGTGATCAGTGCAGACGCTGCAGGACAGCATCCCATGACCTCAAACAGCCCTCAAGCACGAACCAGAAGCCCTGTCAGATCTACTTCAGAGAGTCTGTCTAAGGTTTCACTGTCTCCAGTTCAGCAGAAGCCAACACACGCAGTCCTCGGTGCTGAACTCGGAGCCAAGGGACCTGGATTTCTTGCTGCCACCTGCTGTCCCCTGTCAGCAGGACAGGCCCTGCCCTGCTCCAGTCCTTGCCAGCTCTGCCCCAGAGCCCCAGCCTGCATCCAAGAGAGCAAACAGCAGGACCCCCAGAGCCTGTTCCCCAGCCCCTGCTCCCTGAGAAGCACCAGACAGACCCAAAGCCTGCATATGAACGGAAACACAAAAGCAGTGGCCTCTGTGTCCCGATTCTCCTGGTTGCAAACTCCAAAACTACAGGGGTGCCTGATTTTCTCCCTGGAGGACATGGCCCTGGGAAATAGTGGCCCACCTTTGCTGTTAGCCAGGACAGGCCCACAGGGGAGCTTCCTCCCTGCTCATTCAGCCGATCGCAGGGAGGCAGGGAAGGACGGAAACAGCTGCAGACAATGAAGAAATCATCATCATCATCATCATCATCATCATCATCATCATCATCATCATCATCATCATCATCATCATCGCAACAACAATATCTATTCCTGCTACCTTGAGAAGTCTGTTGTGAAAGGTCTGCAGAGAAGTAGTTGATAAATGGCTTTGTGGCAATAGCTGCCTTACACTTCGCTGTGCTCATCTCCTCACTCTCACCAGATTCCTGTAGGAAACTGGTACCCCCTGGCCTTACAAAGTCCTACAGGCAAAATCCAGACACAGGGCACAACCAGTCCAGTGAAATTCCCCAGCAAAGTCTGGACTTGTGGCAGGACAAGGACAGGCACTTGGCTGTGTACCTGTGAGGACCAACACAAACTCCAAGGTCAAGCAAGCTGCATGGGCATGCTGCAGGGGCAAGCTGCTCCATTTTATTAGGAAACTGGGAGGGATTGGCAGGAAAACAGGGAACTCACAGATCCTGGGCCTCATGTATTCATCATGTGCAAGCGAGGTGCCACAGAGCTACCGTGTACCAAGCCCAAAGCTATCTAAACTGCATAAATAAAATCCACTTCGCCACAATCACTGGCTAACCTCTGTGTAAGCTCAACCAGCCTGGCTCTGAAAGCTTCTCTGCTTTACAGGCCAGCAGCACAGACATTGGTATCTGTTCTGTGCTGCTGCTACAACCAAGAGCCAAAGGCGAGCTCATGTTCCCCCTGCTCCTTTGCTCACAAAGCAGATAAAAACAGTATCACCCAGGTGAACACAGCTCAGCCTCTCCACCACCCTTCCCCCAGATCTCAGCAGGGAAACTTGGCCTGGACTTGGAAAGGACACAAAGCAAAATGCAGTTGTTATCAGTTTGGCCTCCGTGTTGCACAGCCCTGGGTACAAGGCTGATTCAGGGTTATTGGCAGGGTGTTTGGCTAAAGGTAAACAGACTCCTCAGCAAGCTACAGGACAAGTGTGGACAAGTGTCTGAGCTCCCAGTGAAACCTGGATCATTGGGCAATTTGTTTTTAGGGCTCTTTTGCCCTAAAAAGTCAGGGCAGACTCCCCACCCTCCTTGGCTCAGGAGCCAACCTCCCAGCTGGCAGGCCTAAGCTCAAACCACACACACAACTCCCAGCAGGCACTCAAGCGAGTGACTCTTCGGAGTACTGATCAGCAGAGTCTCTAACAGGAACCAGGCTGATGCAAGGCACAGGCAGTCACACAGTGACTGGGGAAACGGGGAATATCAGCATCTCAAGAGGACTAAAAGATAGAAGCAGCTTAAGTGCTTGCAAAACGGCTTAAGAGCAGCTTCACATGGAAAGTGACTGCCGCTTAAGCAGTTTAAAGACGAGCCCCTCTCAAACATTGGTCAGCTATGAGCAGCTTAGTGCAGGAAGGGCTCCTGCCAAGGCTGCTGGGATGGCAGCACGCCATGGCAGAGAAACGAGTGTCCCCTTGGAGCAGGGAGCCTCGCCCACACACATTCCGCAGATGAACGTGTGCCATCCCGTCCTCCCCGTCAAAGGAGGCCTGTCCTTGGCCAGATGTTCTCCAGAAAGCTCTGCAAAGCAGAGTTCCTGGAAAGCTCAGTCTGCTTTCAGCTATAAAATAATATAAAATAAAATAAAATGGAGGCCATGCTGGCAGTCTCGGGCCAGCAGCTCCAACTCTTTTCTTCCTGCCAGTTTCAAAGAGTAAAACTAGCGCTTCTGTTGTCCTTGCATCCTTCAATATCCCTGCCCTAGTTCTTGGCAATTTTCAGATTGTGCAGAAGACAGAAAAACAAGCTTCGTTTGGAAGCTTTGGAAGACAAAAAGAATATCTTCCATTTCCTTTTTTTTTTTTTTTACAATGCCAGGGTCATCAGGGGTGGGAGCACTGGAGGTAATGGCAGGGGCAGATTGAAGCAGCACTCAAACATGAATTATGTGTTATTTGCCTATGGTGAAGAAAGCAAGAAGGATATGAACAGAAGCACAAAAGCAGTGGCCTCTGTGTCCTGATTCTCCTGGTTACAAGGTCCAAAACCACAGTTTTTACAGTGCACTCAGCTGTGAACTTGGGGTCCATATGCTTGAAGACCTGGTGAAGTGTTATCACCTTCTTTCTCTTCATGAGACAAACCTGTCCTTCAGACTACTTCAGGTAGGGTTGTTTTTATTATTATTACACAAAAGTTATAGCTGAAAAAAACAAGACTGGAGATCATGTTACTTTGAAATAAATCAATAGCTCAGTCCTAATCTGGAATCCTCTGGTTAGTTCTTCATTGCTTCATGTTAAAAGGACACAAAAAGGAGGAGTTGGGGCATATAAAGGATCCTTATGAAGGCACACACAGGTCTTTGCCCATACAGCAACAAAGAGACAGAAAAACGCCACAGAAATCTTGGGCAAGGGGAACATATCTAAATGTAACTAAAACACTCCAGTTTGAGCTCTATCCTCAGAACTCAAGAGTTTGTTTTGGATTTAAAGTGTACCCCAAGAAGATAAGAGAACTAAAAGTTCAGTAAGTGAGATTCCCACTTCAGCTACTGAAGTTTTAGGTTACTGTGGTTCAATCAGAAGCCATATAGCATCTTCAAAAAAAAGATTACCAGGTCACTGTCTGACCAGGCTATTTCTTAGACACTTCTGAAGCCTTTTGACAGGATGCTTATCTAAAGCTCACTGATTTAATCTGATTTAGCAGTTACAGTGCTGTGGTTAACAGAAGAGAAAATAGAAGCATAATCTATATTACATGCAAATCCCTGCATCCATACCATTCAATTTAAAATGGCCAGAAGTTTGTTCCTTGCTAATAGAGAAAACATCATCTAAATACAAACTGTGTTTCCTTAAATATCCAAAGCCTCTTGCCTTAACAGCCTAAGAGACAGAAAATTTAGGATTTTCAGTAATAAGCACTCTAATAACTTCTGGAGGCTTATTTCACTACTACCCACTTGAATTTTGAATGGAGCACAAACAATTTAATTTTTCAAAGTAGCTTGAGAAAGATGAAACCACAAATGGAAAGAAAAGACAGCAAGAGAAAATAAACAGATAATGGCTTATACAAAATTGAGTAATTACCTCCTGCATTATGCTTCAACTGCCAGCCTCAGCCATCCCCCATCCTACAGTCTCACTCCAGTGTTTAATTCTGAATACTGCTATACTGCCCCTGCCAGGATTAATTTGTTTTCCTGGTTCCCAGATGCTTTGGAAAAGAGGGTTAATTATCTTGCCATAGCCGCTGGCTTCCTGGCACATTCCTGCAGGACTCCCTTGCATGAAGGCCCACTCAGGCTGCAGCTGCTCCATGAACACCAGAGAAGGAAAAGTTCAATAAATCATGCCAGAAATCAAGACCACGCTTCAGCAGCTGCACCAGAAGAGCAGGGAACCCATCTGAATTCATGTATGGCTCCAGCCCAGGGAGCTAACTGGGAAAGGTCAGGACAGGAAGGCTTGGCACAGGGCAGATAAAGCTTTCTGAATACAAGAAAAGGGACTGAGGCGACTTCCTTCAGAGAGCCATGGTCAAAGCACAGCACAAGTAATCTGACTGCATTAGGTTCCTCCACATCCTGTGAGAATTACAGTCCTTGGAGGAAAAAAATCCTCAATTTTTAACAGGGAAAGGCTAATTATGCATTAGGAGACTAAACAGAACACAAACATTTTGTTCTTTTAACTTGATAGTGCAGCTGTCTAAAAATGGATTGACCCTTTATCAAATCAGATGCTTTAGCAGTAGAACTTGGGGGCCTCATCATCCCAAAAAACCCTGAACACCTACTTGGTCCAGGTTATTTTTAAGTGATTCTGGGTCTAAGGAACCCAAGTGGCACCCTGAAAACATCACATTATCACAGGAGTGAGCACATCTGATCACCCTTCCCCACAAGTGTCAATATTAATGGTGCAACTGAGAAGATAGTTGAATTTCACAACAAATCAGTCGTGCAGCACACTTCTCTCTGACTGGTTAGACATAAAAATAGACATAAAGTAGACATGAAACCCTGGAATGGCTAAAAAACTCACTGGTAGCTACAGATGTGGGAATGCAAGGTATTTTCAAAGAAAAGAACACACTTAAGAATCCCAAATATGTTTAAACACATGCCTGAGATGAAAAAATAATTGAGCAAAAAGTGTTCATGTTCCCAGACCTTGATGCATTATTTAATAGAAGAGACTGAGTGTCTCCTGCTAAGCACATTCAGACAAGTTCAAGAGCTGTTCACAAGAAAACACACAGCAGGAAAAGGAGCAAGTTGCATTTAATTACAACAAAAGGGTTTCAGCCAGTAACAAGCCAGCTTGCCCCAAACATTATCCCTTTCTAAAAGACAGACTTAGTGACACCACATCCAGTTGTATCATTCCTTTCACAAAGCAGAACACCCAAACACATCCTCCACATGTTTCTTTTAAATCTTCTCTTTCATCACCCTATCAATACACTCTATCTTTCTGTGGTGGTATAGAAGGTCAAAAAACAACTCTTCACACTTCTTGCATACAAGGAAAAAGAAATATAAACAAAGAATTAGACTGTCATGAGAAGAGGAACATATCTCCAGCTCAATACATCCTTACCCCTAATGAAAGGTGATCAACTGGAAAAACAAACAAAACATCACCAACAAACAAAACCCAACAAAACAAACGGTGGGACAGACATGAAGAAATTACATTGTGAATGACAGCTGCTTACAAGCAGGGAATGTGCATAGCAATGCTCAATGTTTTGCTTGTATGACTTATGCAAGAGACAGGGAAAAAAAAAACCTACATTAAGAGACCTTGAAGGTTTAATTTTAATCTAACAAGTATGGTAAAACCACTGCCAAATGAGAGACGAACTTCAATGAGAGACGAACTTCACTCCCTCTGGAGCAACTAATTCCCCACCTGCCCCACTGTTTGGGCTCTGCTCTAAAGAGCAAGATTAAAGGTGAACAAAGACCTTGTGTGTGGAAGACCTCATTCCTTCCTGAGGACAAGTATCCACTCTTGTAGGCCCAAGAGAAAACACTCTTTTCTTTTAACAGCAAAACGCCAAAAAGGAATCTTTCCTGTTCTCAAGAATACATGAATAAGATGAATATTTTGTGGAGAAAGAAGTTTGCACAATTCTTCAGTCTCCCCTCTTTCCTGCCCTATATGACACAGGCTACTCATTTTGCCTATGGGCCTTCCAGCTGCTATCAAGTCCTCTATGATATAACCAGAACCATCCTCCATTTGATCTGGGAAGACACAGGAAAGATGCCTTTCACCTGAACATCTTAGGCACTGAATGCTGTGATCCACTGAGGACACCAAAACATTAAAGTGCATTTCTTTTTATTTTCTTTTTTTTTTTTTTGAGATGAAACCTGAATGTTTCAAGGGTCACTCATCCCACACTGCAATTTGAAAACAGACTATTTTTAATGCTCAACTATAAACAGCTTCTGGAACTACACTGATACAACCAGCAATAGAAATTATGACAGAAGAACAGACTTCTACACAACATTCAAGTTGATAAAAGAGAAATGAGAGATTGGGAGAGATGTTCTACAGTTAAAACACTAAGCAGCACAGAGCATTTCACTAGCAGCAAGATATGACACATGGACTTCTGTGCTGGAGCTGTCTGGAAGCAATTTCTGGGGAAAGAGGACTGAGGCTGAAAGAGTCTCAGCAGTGCCCCCTAAATGCAAGTCCCTTTGTCACCTCACAGACAGGAGGCTGGGATTATTCCAAACCCTGTGCTGAAGGAGCTGCCAAAGAGCAGCTGCTTTTCAGTTCCCAGTTCAGACATGTTAGAAGCTTGATGTGAATACCTAAACACTCATTACCTGAAGTGTGAACAAAATAGAGGTAGACAGGGTAAAAATGAATTGTTCATGGGAAAACTTGAAGGACATCTGACATTTTCCCTTGTATGATAAGGAATATTTGCCTTGAAATTAAGAATGGGGAAAATCCAGTCTGTACTGAAAGATGTGCAATGCCCACAGCCTGTAAACATCCTACAACATAACCTCTCAAGGACAAGCACTCTGCACATATTATCTTGCATAAAGGATGGATATAGATAAAATCCACAAAGACAGAACAAAGGACTTATAGGAAAAGTATAAAATAGCTGATAAAGTAACTACTCTGCAATGACTAAGAACAGAAATGAAAGAAGCCCTCAACAATCCACTGCAAATTCAGAAAGAGGAACACACACAGAGCCTAGGATAACAGCTCCCAGACTCCACTGTCTGGATTCCCATTTCTGGGGGTTTTGCCCAAATAAGACAACTCCAGTTTCAGAAGACAGGTTTCGAAGTACTGGGCCAGAACAAATCATCCTCTCCAAAGAGAAAGATTTCTCACCTCACTAATTTCACATCACGTAATCAGTTACTTTACCTGAATCCCATTGAGATTACCTCAGTTTAAGCTACAGACAAGCCAAGACTATTCACCCAGTGAATTCTTTCATAGTTATAATAGATCTTTAAGATAAATAAGAAAAAAAAACAAAAAAAAAAAACAAAACATTGAATTAACTGTCCAGGTATAAAAGGATATGGTGGAGGCTTTCTTTTTGTTTTAACTATTTTTACCACCTTGGTTTCTATTGAGATCCATGTTGTCACTCCCCCACAACTTTTACCATTTAGTATGTCATAACCACTGCTTTTAAAAAAAAAAAAGAGTCAAAAGGATATGTTAAACACCAAAGATTTAAGTTTAAATAATGGAAAATGAGGATGAACACATTGATACAGGCTTGCAATTTTAATTTTTAAAAGGCCCCTACGGTGGGACTAGCTGTAGATGGCATCATGCTAATGAAAATGGAAAAGTTTTTTTTTTTTAAAAAAAAATCCAAAATCACTTTAAATAAGTATGAATTCATACCATACACGTGTACATACTTAATATTTTTCTACATTAGCTCTGTTTGAACTATAAATCAAGTCTATACTACTAAAAGTTCAGTATGTGCAACATTAACCCAATCAAAGCATTTTATAAATACAAGCTTCTTTTTAGTATTGCAACATACTTCACTACTTAACATACTGAAAAACAAGTTCTACATTTAAAATTCTGCTGTAATAGTTCTATCTGCCAATTAAGACTACAAATGGAAAAATACTTGCTAATCTTTAACATTTTGAAAATGCAAATATATTTCATTTTTTGAAAAGAGACAATCTTGTTTATCCTATTGGTACTTCTTTAGACATTTGAAGATACTACACTAACAAAATACAAACTTTGTAGTAAGCTTACAACATGTACTTCTCAGAGGCAAAAATAAAAAAAATCTGGTTTGTATTTATGAAGGAACATCCATTTATTATAAAACAAGATAAAAGATATTAGAATTAACTTGAAACAAGGCAACATTAGAACAACCACTTTAGAGCTTTGTGAACGAAGTGTAGTTTTTAACTTGCAAAATCCTGGTGAACGTAGCTCTTAACATGCTGTCCTCTCCTCTATAAATGGGATGAAGTAGAGAAGCAAAGCTTCAAGGTGTAAGGGTTGGAGCCATCTGTGAGGAGACAACACAGAACACACCGTGAGCACAGCTCTCTTGCTGATCCACCTTCCACAACCTGCACCTTCACCACTTCTGGGTATTTCACACCCACACCTCCACTGGGGTTTGCCTTTTTCACACTGAAAGAGAACACTTTCCTGCTCTTACCACCTCTCCAAACTGAGATAAAACTCAAATTGTGAACAGTGTGTTATCCATACTGTCTTCAAAAATATCCTGCCCCTAAGGTCCATTATTAAGAAGGTGGACCAAAGGTGTGGGGGAATAGAAAAGATTTAAACTGTTAACACTTCACAGGGAGACAAACCCATAACAGTTAGGAGGAGATAGTTCAAAATAATATAAGACATTGGCCTGGATTCAAAAATTATGTCTGGAAACACCTGGAAAAATTCAATTTAATCCAGTAAACTGTCTTAATTGCTCAGTGCAGATCTGGCCTATTGTGTACTTGTTTAGCAGGTGAACTCACCCCACTCTAGTCTTGCTAGTTGGGAGCTAAATTCAGCTTGGCTTCACAATTTCTGGTTTCAAAGGGAATGTGCTACAGGAGCAGTAAATTGAGAGCAATGACCTGAGTAACTTAAAGAATCCTCTTTTCAAGACATTGCAGACTTCTCAATACTTATTGTGAAAGAATCACAGAAAGGTTTGGTTGGAAGAGGGATCATCTCATTGGATCATCCAGTTCCAACCTCCTGCCATGGGCAGGGATGCCACACACTAGATCAGGCAGCTCAGAGCCCCATCCAGCCTGGCCTTGAACACTTCCAGGGATGGGGCATCCACAGCTTCTCTGAGTAACCTGTGCCAGGGCCACACCAGCCTCAAGAACATCTTCCTAACATCTAAAACATAAATCTCTCTTAGTTTTAAACCCTTACTTCTTGTTCTACCACTACTTGCCCATGTCAAAAGTCACTCTCCCTCTTTTTCATAGGCCCACTTTAAAGTACTGAAAGGCTCATCCTGGAGCCTTCTCTTCTCCAAGCTGAACAACCCCAGCTCTCTCAGCCTTTGCTAACAAGAGAGGTGCTCCAGCCCTCTGGTCATATTTGTGGCTACCAGAACCCCAAAGTTCTTCTCCACAGAAAAAAAAAATTCCAGCAGTAAGATTAGGAAAATTTACTTACTTGGGACTCTTATCTGGTAGTGATTAAGTACAGTGAGAGCTTCCACTGCATCTGTCTTACATTCCCATTCTAACAGACCAGACAGTGTTTTGGCAGAAGCTGTCAAAATGAGAAATAAAACATGGGAAGGAGAGGATCAGCAACGTCTCCTGACAGTGCATACTCAGATCAAAACTGGAATTAGGTAACTTCGAAACTGGTGAAATTTTACTTACGTTTTGGGTCAAACACTTTGTATTTAATAAAGCTGAGAACTTCGTGATCCTCACATAGCTGTCACAAAAATAAAATAATAAGTGCACATAAATTAGCAAAAATTGCAAATCCTGGAAGAGACACGCAGAAAGGAAGATTCTGACTTTTTAAGAGAGTTTGCAAGAATTTATGGCAAATTACTTTAAAAATATGTTTAGATTGGTAACTTTTTAGAATACTGTTCTGTAGATGTAAAACAAGGCTCCTGTATCTGTGATATCACTGCTGTCTCCAAAAATGTATTTAAATAATAACAAGTTCTACTTTTTGACATTCCTGCTCCAATACAGTAGCTCTGAAGTTGTACATACAGGGACACCACTTGGGAACCAGAGTTCACTTTCAGACAGAGTTGGAAAAATATATTTTATTGAACTGAAAAAGAACTCACTGGACTGTCATCAATCTTACCATTGCCTCCACTTAAAGAGGCCCAGTATTGCATGTATTAAGCATCCAGAGTTCATTTAGGATACAAGTGTGCCAAACATCCCAAGTGCATGCTTGTCTCCATTCCAAAACATCCAAGCAGGCATTATAGGGAGTCAGGAAATCTTTTGTGAGCTGTAGTCCTAACTTTCATGGCTTTGTGCCTTTTCCTTTTCCTCCAAACACCCCCCCACATTAAGCTCCTCAACTTTATTTTCAGATTTTGTTCTCACATTAAAACAAAAAATATAAATAAATAAAATTGAGACAGTAACTCCAGAATTGTGAACATATCCAGAGGGGCTACAGATGTATTTTAAGGAACACCTCTGTTCCAGTGGCTCTGTTATAACACTCCCAGTTACTTGTTTTTAAAAGCAGCACCATGAGATGCCAGGACAGGACCTGGAGAGTGCTGGATGTCAGTCACTCCAAGTGCTTACCTTTACAAATGTTTCCTCAGTCACACACAGGGGAACATTGTAATAATGCAGCACACAGGAGGGTGGTTGGATGATGTTCTTGGATGCTTGGCCAGCACTGGTGAAGCGATTGTTCTTACTCATGGCAAAATCCTTGTAACTACTCGTGCCATCTTCCAGTTCAAATATCTGGCTTGGAACTACTGAGTGCTGCTTGGAAACACTGGAATTTAAGGATAAAGTTTCTTAAATAATTAAGGCTATCATAGTTTGCAGATTATTATTTTGCAGATTACTATCTAACTAGAAAAGAGCTGATGTTTCTTTATAATAATTTGAAATAAATACAGTAAGAACAGGATGGGTTGGATTTGACAACTTCCTTAAAAATGCAGAAAGAATGGATAAGATACATAAGGGCCAATTAGTTTATTAGTGGCCAATCCATGTAATGACAATGTAAATAAATAAAATTATAAATAGTATTAATTCTTAGAGTGGTTGGGGTTGAAAGAGACCTTAAAGATGATCTTTCAACCCCCCTGCCTTGGGCAGGAACAGCTTCTACTAGAGCAAGTTGCTCAAATCTCCATCCAATCTGGCCTTGAACACTTCCAGGGATGGGGCATCCTCAGTTTCTCTGGGCAACCTGTGCCAGTGCCTCACCACCCTCACAGTAAAGAATTTCTTCCTAATATCTAACTGAAATTCACCCTCCTTCAGCTGAAAGCCAAAATAAGAAGTCACAAATTGGAAATCGTAACTCCAACAATAGCAGAGCAATGTGATATATGGAACCTTTGAAACCTCCTTCCATCTGCCCACTGGTGACTATTAATCTGATAAAACATATTTACCAGACATTGAGTCTCTTTCCAAATAACTTGACATTATTGAGATGTGTGACCGCTCTTTCTACAGCGTATTCATCACCCATTTCAACCAGTGCTGTGCCTGGAATAGTCTTCATAAATTTCACCTAAGAAAGATAAGGTAAAAACAAATTACATTGCAACAAAGAGCTCAACCAATAGTTTTATAAAACATTAGGATATATTTTTAGACAATCTCAGACAGGCTTTTCCCAAAGCAGTTAAAAGAACTACAGTATTTTCCACGTTTCTAATAAATTATGCCTTACCTTCTCAATGTTTCCATACAAGCAGAACAGGTTGAATACCCTTGAACAGTTCATCTTGAGCTGATGCAACCCACTAACCATGACAACTGACCCAGAAGGATTTCCACCGTGCATGTAAGAGGAAGATGCCTGTGGCAACGGATAAGCAACAAGTTCTGGAGTGTCCCGAGATCCCATCCGGTACCGGCTTGGCAAGGGCAACAAAGGACCATGGGAGCCTAAGGAGATCAGAGACCGTGTTTTTATGCTGTTGGAAATAATTTTCACTTAATCATGCATCAAAGCCTACATACATAATGCATATTTAAAGGAGGGGTAGAAGGTTACAGCGTTTGCTGGATAAAGATATTCCAGTAATTACAGCGATCATTATCTTCCCCGCAGCGTGCAAAATATTTGAACATAAACATATCAGAGGAAATAATTAAAATCAACATTCAAAAATATTCCCATCTAGTTATAGAGCTACATGACACCAAGAAAGAATATTACCAAGTTGGGAAAACAGACCAAAAGGAGTGAGATAGAGGTCAGGAGATGACCGAGCTCTTTTTCCCAGAGACATGAGATTAAGTCAGAAGCCTGCCTTTCTTTCTACAAAATGCTCATTTGAAAGAATCAGAAATATTTTAACCCCCCCACATTAATGCATAATGAAGTGGTCCTATTTTCCTTTATAGATAAAGAGACAAGTTTCACTGAAATAGACAATTTCTTTTTTTTCTTTTAGTGATGAGATTCTACTAGTAAGCAACACCTCTGTTCACAGAAAATGTCAGTATTATAGACCAAGGGGAGGATCCCTATTTTTCTGAGACAAAAATAATGTGAAATTCACATAAGCCAAGTAAAAAGGGAACCTTTTGTCTTTTTTTTTTTTTTTTCCCCAGCAAAAAGCAGCAATGACAGGGAAACAGTGGTATAGGAGGACATGGACACATTACTTAAGGTAGAAGGATGTATCAGAAGAATGAAAAAAGAGCATCACTGAACCAATGTGGGGCTTGGAAATTCTGGAGATTTGAAGAACCTTTGGAAGGAGTAGGTAGGATGTCAACCTACTCTGTAAAATATCATAAATACTTGCAAAGAAAAAGGCAAGACAAATCACATTGCACCTGACAGCTGAGAGAGTAAATAACTAGAAAATTCACGTCAGTGGGGACATTTGTTTCTCCACCCTGAGGTCTTCAGCATATAAAACAGACAGCAGGTCTTGCCTTACAGAGAGCACCGGCAACAAACACGGTACTCTAGCACTGATTCCAAATCATCATTCCTCTACAGTCACATTCCTGTACCTTTTCTGAATCAGCTAAATTAGAAGCACCAATGCCAACAATTCATAGCTTTGCATGTGAAAACATCAGAGCTTTCTGTTGTACCAAGCCATTGATAATGCTATGTTGCCATTTTCTAGAAGAAACCTGCTTTCCCAAACCAGGTATCATTTTCTACCTATTGCCAGGGTGATGGCAACTGAAAGGAAACTTTCTTCCAAGGAATAAACCTGTAGAGCTGAATGCTTTGGGTGACAGGAAGAGGTGAGGCAGTGAGTGCACATGGATTTCACTGTACCAGCAGTGTTTCAGAAGGCAGACTGACAGCACTGCAGGTGAACTGCTCATGCTAGAGGGAACCACAGCCAAGCATTGACTAAATATTTAGAATTCCACAGAGCATGTAAGAAATCATAACCAGCTGTCATCCCATGTTACTTACCATAGCCATCATGTCTAAAGGATGATGGGTGCTCTCCCAAAATAGCTTGTCTCTGCCGGCCCTTCCCTCTGTCTAACGTGGGAAGGGAAAGAAACCAGTTTAGTATGCACAACCAGGCATTTGATTTCTCCAGTTAAGACACAAAGCTTCTAGTTAAGAAGTGAAAAAGTAATTTGAGTCCTTGTTAATTTTATAAACGATTTCTCATTCACTCTATGTCTAAAAACACAAGCTGTAGCCCTGGGACACCAAAATTAAAAGACTGCCATCTGTATAACAAATTGCACTTAAGTTGATTGGGGGCAGTGGCCAATGAGGAGATGCAGACATTTAAAGTTTATGGAGATACCCAATAGTTCTCCTAAACAGACACCACACATTAGTATAGAAAACACCATACAGCAGGATTTACCCATGTGTCTTTTAAAACAAATTTGAAATGCAGTACTTTTGAAAGACAGTACCTGAATCATAATATTAGCTTCAACAGCAACACATTTTCAAAGTGGGCTTCTTTCAAGAAGTTTCAGCATAAGCCAACAACAACCTGTATTACATGGTTTCATAATCAGTAAACAGAGAGCATTACATATGTGTACATATATATTTACAGAACACCTACTGATTTATGGGCGTGCTGAAAGGATTGTACATTGTGGCATTATCAGCAGCACATAACAGTTCAACTGAGCAAAGTATCACTGAGTAATGCACTTAAACAACAGTCAATCCTTTAAGAAAACCCAGTTCTCTAGGATATAAAGTTAAGCAAGGGGTCTACATTAATGGAGGGAAGAAATGCCTCACAGCCAAAGCTGTATTTTTAAATCAGATCCATGCTGCACGACAAAAAAAAAAAATCTAAACTTCCAGATTTCTTTGTGGTAAGCAACAATTCTTTTTTTACAATTAAAAGAAAAAAGCCATATTGGAAAGATGAGGCAAGGCATTTATCAGTTTACAACAATTCTCAGTATATTTAAGTATGACTGCTGAAAATAGTAACTCCAGCCGAATGCAGCTGGAGGTATTTTCCCCAAAAAACAGGAACTATTTGATTACACAACAGTGGTAGATGAAAACACACGTGGCCCTTTCTGCTCAGGATTCTGAGGCCATGTTCCAAGTCCGATATTTACTTTGGCAGTAAAATCTGAAGAGAGAGAGTCCTGAACACTTTCAAATATATAGAAGAAAGATTACTGTTGTCAAGTTTACTTTTCCACTCCCTTTTCAGGGTAACAGCTCCGGTTCTTGGCTCTAGAAAGCAAATGAGCAGCCAGATCAAGTATTTTGAGCATTTAAACTGTATGCAGTAACTATCAGTTTTGTAATTCCAGTCTGTGGAACTAAATGCTTTGAAATTGCCCACAGTAAAACATATTCAAGAATCACATTCTTCAAAGAAAGAATTCTATGAGAAATGTTTGACAAATAATTCTTCCTTGTGGTGGTGCAAGTCTCTCCTTGCCCCATGCTTGTTCCTTCCTTGAACAAAGCCCCTGGATTGTGCCAGTACCAATACTTGTGTAAACAAGCATCAAAGCACAAGAACTGACCTGTGTTAAAAATAATTTTGAAAGGAAAGGTTCTTTATAATCCTGTTTAAGCTTGGGTTTCTTGATTTTTAGTTCTGTTTTTTTACATCACATCCTTGAGTCACTGAGCAAGCTGGTTCACCACAAAAAGAAATTACCACTAAAAGAAATTATCCAAACTACAGTTTGAAATTTCTGGCTAAAGGCAAATAGAATACTAAGTCAGGTGAGTTTATTTCATTCAATCTAATGCGATATGAGTTCATAGCAGCAGGCACACTTGTTAGGAAGTTTAGTGGAGAAAGACTATGGGCAATTTATTACCATAAAGAACTAAAAACAGTTCTTAAAAATAATCATTAGTCAAATTAATTTCCTTCCTAACATTTGAAGGGCAGGTGTGAAATTCTGAAAGGACTGATTGGCATGTCTGTCCTTGGAATGAAATTCCTTTGGGATAAGATCTTTGCTGCAGTGAGAGCCCTACAGCTCAGGTCACACTATGTTCAAAACCCAAATAACGCTGTTGCAGAAGTAAGTTGAAATCTTTCAAAGAAAACCCCAACTCCTGGATTCCTTTATGGGCAGAACTGCTCTAGCTGCCTGTTTTCTCAAGTACATTTCACTGTTCATTCAGCAACTTATATTCCCATTGTCCACATAAATGGATGTGGAAAATAGTAAATGAAAATTCATGCTACATACAATATGTAATGATTTATATATATATATATATATATAAATAAAAGTCTGATTTTTTTCCTCTAATGTGTAGTAAGGTGCTCGTATAGACAACAGAGACAGTAATAAAAGAAAAACAAAAGAGAAGAGTTGTTGAAAAGAGCAAGCCACACCGATCCTAAGTTTTTCATTTTCCACTGTTTGTTCAAGTCTGGGGAAGTTTTAGTTCATACAGTCATACCTATCTGCAGACCAATTACATAATGCATTTAGATGCACAATGTTATAAACACTGCAATGATCAAAAGATACAAGGATCAAATTAATCCTTTCAGTTTTTCAAATTCAAACCTCTGGATTTTTTTCTTGTCCATGAGTTTCTTCAGAATCCCTTTCCTTTGACTCAAGAATTTGAGAAAAAAAGTTGAATCCCAATACAAATAGTCATAATCTACAAGCTGCAACCAATACTGTAGCTCCCTTGTTAACTTTTTACAAGAACTTCATTTTGAAAAGCCAAGCCCTAAGTTTTTAGTTGTACAACAGTTTCACAAGCCCAATGTCTCTGCAGAGTTACTCTGAAAGTGCAAATCTCTTGAGTCAGCCAAAGCCCTGGTTCTCATGGAGCCTTTGATAAGCAGATACTCTATCTTGGTCACATTGTCTTCACTTTTCTAAGTTTACATTGAACACATTATTGTACATAGGTTACTGAACACTGCACTCAATAGTTACAGATTTCTGGTAATTTTTAAATAAACACTTTACAGGAGTTAGGCTAGACAGCAGTTTGACTGTACATATATAATCATAGTTTCCACTGACAGGAGTTAAGCTCTGAGAATTTTTACAGCTGAGTATTTAAGAGACCATATGCCTAAATCAATTAGGAATCTCCCTATTTTATTACTTAAGTATAGCTGAGGGGACTTATTAGTATTGCACTGCTCAGTTCCAACTATCTACATATAAGGATTGAACTTCCCTCCTACTAAACAATATTTACACTGTTAAGTCTGAATGCAACTCTCACATACAGCAAGTAATAAAAAGATTACAATATCAGTGATATCAACAAGAGGTTCTTAATTTTGGAGGTTCTCGATTTTTCAGTGGTAATTTTAAGGGAAATAAAACCAGCATACATACAAACTTGAACAGAATGGGTACAGTCTATCGTGTTATTCATCCCACACAAATCTGAAGTACTGAAAATGTCCTCCTTTAAAAACTTGTGGTGGTGGTGCATGCAGTATGCAGACAAGGTGAACTGCAAGTCTGAGGTTTTTCAGAGGGTTTTTATTTGTTTGGGTTTATTTTTTTTGCTGATGCCGATGTGGTGCATGATGAAGTGTAGAGTCAGCCTGCTGAAGTCCTCTATCCTTCTTAATGCCTTGTCCAACATAGGGGAAAAAAAGAGTCCTTTCGAAGGAGAAGCAGTGTGCAAGTTTGCAGTTTATAAGGAATAGTCTGTGCCAGGTTTCCTCTCCTCCAAAGAGAGAGAGCTGCTTGGAGAAATGCAAGTCCTTGAGAACTGCGAAGGTGCTTGGAGGTGTGGGCTCCTTGTTGCACTAAGTGGCTCAAGCACACGGCAGTAGGGGGCACTAGGGCTCAGGGTTAATTCCCTGCGGGGCACAGCCTCCAGCAGCACTGGCCTGCTTGGGAAGGACTGCTGCCACACGGCCTGACCACGTGTGAAGGGCTGGCATTAGTACAGTCAAACAGCTACAGTGAGAATGGATCACAACCTACCTCGGCGGCCCAGATATGGCTTAGTGTAGTCCCAACTATCGTTGTCATTCCTAATGACATTAAGTCGAGTTGGCTGTTCAAATAAAGTAAAAGTGAAAGAGGTTAAGCCTTGATTAGACATATATTTTTTTTTAGTAAAATCAAAAAGAGAAGGTCCAAACATTACCCTTGCATATTCAATTTTTAATGTGCAGCATCCTGCATAGATATCTGCTCCATTGAGTGCAGCCTTCGCTTTCTGGGCACAAAACACTGATTCAAACATACACATCATGTTAAGGATCTTTTTTCCCCAGGTGTCTTATTCATGTCCCTTTTATCTGATAGTGCTTTACTTTTGTAGCCTGCAGGTATTTCACTATTGTATACAGTACAAGAACTCCACACAGACTTATCACAGTAGTTACTTCACAGCAAAAAAAACTAAGTGTACACCCTTTTTAGCTCATTAGCCAAAAAAAGACCCCACTAACTAAAAGAGAGACTTAGAGTGAACAAATAATCATCCTGTCTCAAAAAACATACAACAGGCAGATGCATGTACCAGGCTCCACACCCAAGTTATTTAATATGCTCCCCATACTCCAAGATTAGTTCTGTGATTAGCAGAAAAATGTGCCTGAGCCTTGGCACATCACATCCCATGATATCACCCATACTCAGTAATATCTGGTGTCAGAAAGCCTGAACTCTGCAGCAGAACAGACCTTTTCACCATGTCTTGCTATCATTCAGTGACATTTTAAAAAGAGTCCAAAACAACACAATGTGCCTTGGGGTTTTACCACATTCCTGCAGCCCAGCTTCTACTAAACTAAAGCAGGTTCACTGTGGAACTTAAAAATTAGGAAAGTTAAGCTTCCCAGACCTGTAAGAAACTGACACTGGCCAGCACTGCAGAAGTAATGGGTACATCAAGTAGCATTTAAATTTGAGTAAATTTTTAAACTTTTCAGACAAGGCTTGTCTTGAAGCTCACTTTCCTTGCCACCCCCAACTGTTTACCTTGCTGCTGCATCACTTCACTCACATTTGTGAATTTTCTTTCAATTGCTGGCTGGTTTCATTTTCAATAAAAGGCGTGTTACAGAATTTAATTCAAAGGACATAAGGATGGTAGTTTCTGAGTGTGTGCAGGACCCTCCCCACAATTTCCCTAATCTCTCACAAGATGCAGAATAACCCCCAACTGTGCAAGTCATCTGATCCTGACAATTCCATTTATGACAAACTTAACACATACAGTAAGTCAAATTATTGTCTGTTGGGACACACAGTTTAAGTTTTCTACATAGATAAATAGCAATTAGTTTGATTTAATAGAAGTTAGGTAGTTCCCTTTGCCTGGAAAATCATCAATGCAGCCATCATTTTGGTAGCATCTGAAATCACAAAATAATACCAAATAATCTGGCGAATTTTGTCCAGAAAACAGTTAAAAATTTGGTGTTAATATAGCTTTAGGAAGAGAGCTGTCAGAGTTTCATAAATCAAGGCCTAATCATATCAGACTTTGGACTTCACAAACCACAGCAACACACAACAATTCTGAACATTCAGCCCAAGAACAACCTAAGGCTGCAAATAGAATAAACAGTAGGATAATAGAGCAGGGAATTTCTTCAACACATGATGCCAAGAATCCAGGTCAAGGATGCCTAAGTTGACCTTTGCTTTATAAAGTCAGAATACTAAGACAAGCAGTACATACTGGAACTATTATAGAAGAGTCTGAAGAAGACAAATCTGCAATTCCTTTTCCATTTCTTGAGTATCAACAGAGACAGAAGCCGTGAAACTTTTCTGTATAAAGGGCTGTCAAATAATATATAATACAATATGACATATATAATGATATGACATTATGAATATATAATTCATGTCTGCAATTATTAGGCCTGAGGGACTATAAACATGGTTATCAATCACTGTTGACAGTGCCATTTTCCTACAAAGATGAAATGTGTAAGTATTACTTTGTCTTGCAGGCATAAAAAAATTAGAAGTTACCATGTATTACACAGAAATTAAATAATTTGGTCTCAAAGCCACATAGTATTTTTCTGGCATTTGCATGTTAAACCCATTTGGAGTCAAGAACCTACAGAAAAAAAAAACACACTCAAAAAGGATATTCAACCATGGCTTGTATTCCATTTCTCTTGAATATAACAATGCGCTGGACTTTTCCCACAGGGTTGCACACAGTGTACAGAACATCCTAAGGAAGAAGAAAAAGAAAATTTTAGTCAGATGTGAAATTCCAATCACTTTTGGTCCACAGGACATTTTCTTGTAGTGGCTTTTAAATGCCACAGAGCGAAGAAAACGCTTGTTAACTTTCCATTTCTTATTTTCCTCTCTACAATTAATACATTCATGATTGGCATTTTTATCAATATAGTACAGGCAATCAAATCTGAAAAACAGGAAAAGAGTTCCATAAGAAGCACTCATGCAAATACTGGTTTAAAAAGTATCTTCAGCTATGTTAAAACCCAGTAACTGCATCTGTCTCAAGCTCTGCTACCTTTGAAGCATTGCCCTGCAGTAGTTCTACCACAGCAGAGAGACAAAGTGACCCTCGTAGCTGTAACACATTTCATAAGATTCCAGCAGCTGAGTTCATGTTCTTTTTCAGAGAGTAATTTGGAATAGTTCAAAATGTAAACTTAGATAGCTCACCAAAATGAGAATTTCAACAGTTTTCATTCACCTGAAGCAAGTGGGTGCTATGATTCTCTCTTTCTTTCTATCTAAATCAAATACCTCCAAAATGATCATTCCAAGATCGTGGTGTACATCCTCAGGTTTATTTGGGGGTCAGGAGGGAGAAGTGGCAAAGGAAGTAGGTATAAAATTTATTATTATGTTTTGCAGAGTAGAGGAGCAATTGGGAGGAGTAGGAGGCATGTGGATTTCTTGAAACTAAAACAAACACAGCCCACACAACCTGAAAAATAAGGCCTGTGAGATCATTTACAGCATGCTTGGCAGCACAAAAAGTTGCCCTCTATCTCTCCTGTTTGGGAGAAGAGATTCCTAGAAACTTTCCAGCTACAGGTGACATTAATTTTCAAATTACTTTCCTTCACAATTTGTCCCTCAAAAATTTTTTTCACACACACTTATCTAAAACCAAAAAAATTGTCTTTCAAAACGTTAGCTCTACTCAACCACACCATCAGTGTCATTAGCCAGCAGTCACACACACAGCTGGATTTTTTAATTATGTTTCATTATTCAGCTACCATTACCAAATCAATCAAGTGGTTCACAAGACACAGTAATGAGGGCTATTTATTAAAAAATAAGCACTAGCACTATATAAATACTAGAATATCAAAATTCAATTGCCAAGGTACACCAAACCTTCCTCACGCAGGTACAGGAGGTTTAGAAGTGAGAACTGGGAGGCACCAGGAAAGCTATGGCTGAACAGACAGCACTGACTGCAGCAGCACAAGGCACTCTGGAAAGTCTCTTTGAACAGACAAATCCCTGACAGGGTTTTGCCTACAGGTAAGGAAACGAGGAAACTGAACTTCAAAGACCTGTACATAACATCTTGGGCAAAACTTTTTAAAACACCAACATCCCCTATCACATAGGGGTGAAAATAGGAATTAAATAATTAAATACAGTTAACATGGTCTTCTTGCTCTTGACTGTTATACCCCTCAAAAAAAATGTTCTGTGAGCAAGAGAAGCTGGTCACAACTGCAATGGAGGAAATAGGCCGCAGCAAAATTTTAGAACAATTTTTACTTCTACCACAAGATGCCTTTGAACAGACCAATTTCTTTCCAAAAGCATTCTTGTTTTAAAGTAAAGCTCTAAAAAACTTTACAACAGTTTACTGCAACTATTCAGACTTGCCACTTTTTCATCTGTTGCAATTTTTCATCTATTTATTCTAACTGTAGTTCAAATTCAAGAAGAGAAGAGTGTTGAAGAGGAAGAAGTAGTACTGGGCTTTGTGCCTTTTTATTTTTTTTTGAGAGGGAGGGATGTTTGGTTGATTTTTGTTTCCTTTTGCTGGGGGTGGATTTTTTTAATAATGCAGACTTTGCCTGAGGCATTCTTAAATTAACTAGTTTTTAACCCACTGGACAAGCACAAAATTTGTATTTTTCTCACCACATTTTTAGCTGTTATGGGCACAGCTGCTCTCCCCAGTTGCTGTGACTACACTGCATTCAACGAGCTCTGCTGTTTGCCAGTAATTTTGGAAACCTGCCTGCTTCTAGCTCTCATTTGTACATGCTAAAGAAACAGCTGGGGGCAGTGGGAAGGAAGAGGTTGGGGGGTTGTTTGTTTTTAAAAGGGAGCTACTGTGCCAGAGGCTTCATCCTCAGAATTCCCATGGAACTCTCCTAGCCCAGAACCAGGCTTTTGCTCTCAGTTATTTCAGCCTTCAACTCAGCAGCTCACGCAAGGCAAATTTAAAATGCATGAATGAAACAGAGTTTCCAAAATTTGTACTACAGTCCTGTGCAAAGAATACTTTAACTCAGTCAGTGGATTTGTTCACACAGCTCAGAGCAGGTTTGTTTTTAAACACTAAAAAGCAACTCATACTATGGCATGCTTTTCTATAAAGTCAATTGACAGGAGAAAGGAAATTCATCACTCACTGATGAATCAACAGACAAAAAGCTATCACTACTCACAAGACAGGGAAGCAGAAAGCATGATGTGGAACTCACTACTTGAGGTAATTTCAGGAATACTAAGTTGCAGTCAATTTGCTCTCATAATATATAGCACATTAAATAAAACTTGATGCTTGCATTAAGTTACTTGGTTCCACACACCCCAAACACTTTGATTTATCCATACCATCCTACATCCCTAAGAACAAGTGATTAATACTTGTATCACAGTACAAAATTTTAAGTTTTTTCCCTGAAATATTTCTCTGCAATTTAACATCTACTATAAAATCTCCTGTGAAAAATATAAGCATGATAAAATGTAAATTCTTAAATAATAACAACAAAAGAAACCCATGTATCTTAAAAAAACATGTACATGTGCCATTAATGAATGGCAATAAATTAGGATGCAACTGTATAAATGGTACAATTTGAAATACTGAAAAGGAAAATATGTTGGCCCAAATAAAAGTGAGGAAGATTCCATCAAACTGGAGTTGATAATCAGAAAATAAAGGCTTCACCTTTCCACAAAGGAAATACTTAGGAAGGACTGCTATAAAATAACCTTTCCTTACTGGAAAAAATTACTTTGTCTTTAAACATACACCACTCAGAGCCTAAAGGCTCAATAACAATCTTGATGTTGTGGCAACACATTTGGAAATATTCCAGAAGCACGCAGCAACTTAAACATTTCAAAATCCTCACTTCCAAAGTCTTCAAATGTATTGCGAAACACCTGTACAAGAGTGAATCATCCTGAAAAACCTTTCTTTAATAACATGCTTGTTACCTATGTGAAGATACAGAAAAAAAAGAAGATGAAACATACCACTGTAATTGGGTAGAGAGGATTCTGAATTGACAGCAGGAGAACTTTATTCCCACCGGATGGGTCATCAGTGTTGCCTGGCCGAGTGATCCTCTTACTTGTGGAGTAGTTGAAGAAGGCCTGCTGCCCAGCAATGTACACAGGCTCATCTGCTGCAAATGTCACACATTTCTTTGCGCTCTCCACGTTTTCAAACTCCACCAGAGCCTGGCGCTTGAACGGCATCATCATGACGTAGCTGGGGAGGGAAACGTCACACTGAGGTTTCCTGCTCACTCAGCACAGCTCCCAGGTCCCATGATGCTCATTTATGACATGTTTTTTTTCCAAACAATTCCTAACAAAGACATACCATATGGTTCCAAACTTCTCAAGAGCTTCCACGAGATCTGCTTCCACCACAGATTCACACAGCCCTCGGACATGGACGACAGGAGAAACAGAGACTTTGTGATGACTTCCCCCGGAATCCTAGCAACAAAATGACATTTTAAAATTCAACACACAGCAAGAAATGCTCCTATCATTAACTAAAATTAAGTACTTGGTAGACACTGGGTCCAGAAGCAGCCATCTAAATGCACAATCTAAGCATGTGCTAAATAATTTAACTTTTCTTTCCAAACAGATTGCCAAGTTCAGTTGCTGAAGTCTACTTAAAATAAAAAGCTTTTAAGATTTAATTAATCTGTTTGCACACACAGGATTTTTCTTGTATTAAAAAAAAGCCATTTTACTGACTGAATTGCAGGAGGTCTTACATGCACCCTATTCATTAGGAGCATTAAAAAAATTTATTACATGTCCAAGAGCTAAAATATTTCTGACACTCTGCTTGCTGATGCCTGTATTTTTTTGAGATGGGCTTGGATAACAAAAAAAAGCAAGAATAAATGAGGGCCATCCACAAACTGAATGCAAATTGAGTATTTTTCCAATGCTCCACAATGCAAGAAAATGCCAGCTCTGGATTATGGTTGAAATAAACCAAACCTCCCTTCTAATTCTGAACACACATGTTTTTAAAGACTCACAATTTTTGCCCATATGGGGCTCTTTTCACCCATAATGGTTCCAGACATCACACATTAGCACACAGAATTCCCACCATAAATATTTTTCAGAGCTACTTTCAGACAGGCTCAGTTCTGTGCAACCGAAGAATTTGGCTTGGAATCAGCTCATTTTCCATGAAAACCCTGAAGCAAGGCTGAAATTTATCTTAAATATTCTAGGACACAGAGGGTAAAAGAAAAAAAAGAATGTAAGCCAATAATGAGATGATAAAAAAAAAGATTAGAGATAATAAAGGGCACACTAAAAGACACTGAAAATACCCAACACCCAAATTTCATATTTGTAACAGCAGTGTGAAGTTGATACATTCAAATTTAGGGACTACATCAATGTGTTCCATCAAACAGATCAAGTCTTGTTGATTTTTCACTTTTTCTTAAACAGCAGCACAACATCATCTGGAACTTGAGAGAGATTCTTATTTGTAGCACAAAGGAACATTGAGCTCCAATAATTAAGTAACCACAATGATTGCTACTAGTGTTAGACATTCCTTTCTTCTCTGTCCATTTGAACTACAGGTGCCAGGAAAAACACATTCCAGATAACTACAAATTGAGTCTTCTGTGTTTAACTCCTGTGGTTCCATGCACAATTCTCACTAAACAATTGCAGATTTTTTTTGCTTTAAATCAAGGATTTGACCATTCTGTTTGAATCAAAAGCCAGCACTTGTGGCCCTCCTCAGATGTCAGAACAATCTGTTGTGTAATATTTTAAATTTACCTTACATTTTATTTGTTTGCAGTACAAAAGCATTTTAAGTGGCAACACATTTATTTGAATAAGAACTGTGGCAGTGCTGGGAAAACACCACTGGTGCTATTTGCATAAGTTACCTTGTATCCTGAATCAATCAGCTCGGGAGAAGGGCAGAGCAGTGATCAAAGCAGTCGGGAAAGGTTAATGCTTTGAACTGCAAATGCTTAGGCAATTGCAGAAGGAACAGAACTACAGAGATTTTATTTTCAGCTTATATATTCTTAACCCACATACCCACTTTTCAAAGCTGAAAAAAAGCACCTGAGGAAATCTTCAAGAGAAAACTAACAATAACTACCACTTTTTCCTGCAAACCCCATTACTCTAAGATGTTGACATAACAGGCACCTTTACTTTATTTACAGTCTACCGATATATCGAAAACAATTACATCAATTATTCACTGCCCTGCATACTACTACTATATTAAGCTTCCAGTTAGTGTCAGGGGGATGCATTTCCTTTTAGGTTTCTTCAATACACTTGATAAATTCCACCTAATAATAATTCTATCCAATCACATGATGAATACAAGCAATGATTTGCTCATTGAAACAGACGCATCACAAGGAATAGTTACTGGCAACTCAGGACTTGCTACTCACTACCTTTTTGAACTAATATCTCCATAAATCACATCAACTTTTCAGAGAATGGATATTCAGAAGAGTATTACACTCTCTCTCCCCTTCCCAGCTCAAACTTCTGGTTTAGTTTCAGTTCATGTTTCTTTGTTATGCACATCCCTTTGTATTTTTATCTACTAGCAGGTATTACTAGGTACAAATCTTTCGAATAGTGCAAATTCTCTCAAAAATTAAGACTTTTACACTTGCATCTTCAAATCCATTATCCATGAGTTACATGAACATGTACAGGTGTCTGCACTTCTGCAGAATATCAACAAATACAAATTTTGCTTTCTGTTGTTGCTAAAGCACCGTTCGGCTTTCCAATCCCAATTTCCTTCTCCCAAAACATCATAAAGAAGGCATTCTTCTAGCAAGGCTTAGCAAGAGATTTAGAAAGAACAAAAAACTGCTATAGTAAGCTGCACAGAAGCTTGAGAAGCATGGAATAAAAAAACCCCAAAAATCTCCCCCAAAACAAACAACAGAAAAACAACCCACCCCCTAAAAAAGTGAAACGAGTGATATCTCAGCCACCTGCCATGAATTTAAGGACTTACCTACAGAGAATTTCACTTTTATACACATAAAGCCACTGAGGTGGCCAAATCAGGGTTTCTGCTTTACTTCAAATAGTTTCTAGGCAGGAGCAGTGAATGGCAGCACAAGAACCAAGCACCAATCAGTCCTGAGCCATTAAGCCTCAAAGTAACATTTACATGGGCTGGTGAAAGATGGGGACACGTGCCACAGGTATATATTTGGGTGCAAGCAAAGGACAGACACACTTATTATTGTCAAACAGGTTTTACAGCTACAAAGCTGCAGTATCAAGCAAATCTAGAATGACCCTGGATTTCCTCTAGAAGGAGAAATAAAACCACCAGACCACACGAAAAAATCCAACGTGTCTGCAGAGTGTAAAGTGTAGAGCTGAGGTCAGAACATTCACAGCTCATCCAAGTGCTGCTGGAATTTCTCCCCAGAGATGAACAATGCAGGATTTTGACCAAAGATCTCACAAACCACTGTATCTTGAAAGCTACATGTGCTACAGTTGGCACACAGACAAAGATTACATCAAAGCATCTGCTCACACACTGACTAACAACTACCAGTATTTCTCTGCCTACAAAGGAGTCTTTCAGTAACTCAGCTCCCAGGAGAGCACAAAAGCCCCATGCAAAACTCCAACCCCACACTTGCACTCCACTAAAGCCAGGAGGAGAACAGAGTAGCCAATGTTATGGCTGCACCATTAATACATATATATATATATATTTTAAGGGGATTTGAAAAGTCAATAATGATTTCTTGAAGAAGCATTAGGCTGGACAGAAAATGCAGTTAATTTAAATAGATAATGGAACAGACTTCCTGCTCAAGACCAGTAACAAGGACAGAGAGGGTTTCCCTCACAAAGGAAACCAGGAGCATAAAAATGCTTACCCTGAAACAAAGGTGAGGCACAAAGGGAAGCACTGACATATCCAAGGAGCTGAAGTACAAACAATTGACTTCTCATACCTAAGACTGCAGCAGAAACAGCTTCAAAGAATGCCTAATGCATTTTAACATCCATTTTTTGGTGACCTACATATCTCTAGACAACATTTGAAACATACCAATGGTTTCTTGCCAACTAACTACAGTTTGCCATTCCAAAAAGGAAGAAATTCATCATGGGCTGTAGGATGATGCCTCTCTTGCTCATCAACTCCAGATTAGAATTTTCTCACCAACTGTTTGCACAAAAATGTGTCCATTATCCTTTCTCCAGTCAGCCACTTTTCAGTCAGTATACTCATATTAGTCCTAATAATCTGTACTACTTTTTTTTTGAGCATCTGATTGGTTTTTTCACTATTTACCTCCTCCATCTCTCTTTTTTCCTCTGCTGCAAAACGATGGCACTTCTCCTTCATATTCCCTCTGCCAAGTACCTAAATATACTCTTAGTTTCTCACCATTAAGATTCTTATTCGCTCTCAACTTTCTCCTCTCTCTGCATCCCTCTTAACTGGTCTCAAATTTATTTTACAGAGAGAACAGAATTGGTGGTGGGTGGGGGGAAGTGTCTCAGGAGAACCAAGCAGACAAGACAAAGTTAAGGTTCCACAGCAGTGGGAGTTTTGTACATCCTGGATTCGTGCTTTTATTATTGTTGTAGGTTGGTTTAGGGGCTGGGGAGCAGAGCTACTCAGAAGAAGGGGATTAAGATTAATCACACCCCCATACTCCGGAAGGTTACCTAGCAATTTAGTTTTGTTTTGGATGCAGAGTTCAGATATAATTTCTCTTTGTTAATTCATTTCTACCACTGTGTCCTTCAAATTATTTCAACTGCTACAGAAAGAACACCTGCACTATGACTCCTTCTGCTAACTCTGACCTGAAATGGTCAGGTATTTGGACCATATGATTGTTCAAAGTCCCTCCCAACTGAAATAGTCTATGCTATATTCCTTTCCACTAGTGACAATCTGGATATCCTTAAATATATATATATTAATAAATAACTAAGTAAGTAAAACAACCAAGCAAACACCACCCCAAAACAAAACCTTACACGACACAATGTCATCAGGAGATTCAGCCTGAGATAGTGGAAGAGGAAACAGCTTGAAGGTAATGTTTTGGGTTGTTTTTTTAAGGAGGACAAAGGAAGGACGATGATTTACATTTATTCAAAACCAACTTCTAGGATGGACTTCATTCAAGGAATGGACAAGTCACTGAAAAATAGGTCGAGACATGAATTCATTGCACTCAGCTGCTGTTACCAGACTGCCTGTGTTAGACATGAAGCAACTGAGCTGCAAGGAGAGCTGCTTTCCATTTAGCACCCAGGAAGTTTCAACAGAGTGGCTGAGAAGCTACAAGATCACATCCCTGCTTCACCTTGCAGCAGGTGATAGCTCAGTTTGTGTATTTAGACACCAAATCTCACTTCCCCAACCTGTAAGAACAGGGATAATAATCTTCCTGACTTCACATGAATTCTTAGGAATAGGTTATGTCAGAGACAGCAAGGGAAATGGATGCTACAGGTTGTATAAATATAACATTAATCCATAAAACTGACATTTAAGGGAGGGAGAGGGGATGGAGCTGACAGGCCCTCAAAATTCCCTTAAACACAGGTCTCAGCCCACATTATCCCAGTGTCCTGACCCTCTGCTACACTGCAATTCTGATTCCTCTGACAGGGCTTCACCACCACTCAACACTGCTTCTGTAAAGGTCATTCTTCCAAGTCACACTCTCTCCCACTGAATACTTCTGCAGGAACACATCCTGCCCCTTCCCTGGTCAACATCCTGGTCTGTTCCTGGCTCTCCTGGCTCCTCAGCCTGGAGATGAGCCATGAAGGAGAAGGTACACCTCTGGCTTACGGGAACTGTCCACAAAAGTGGGAAACGGAGGAAAACAAAGAGCAAAATAAATATTGGATTCCCCCTGGATCTTGCACAGAGATTTCAAGGCATCCTTTTCACAAAATTAAACCAAAACAAACCCCACAACAACAAAAGACATCGACCAAAACAAAAAAAAATTAAAAAAAAAAAAAAATAGAGGCATGAAGGTCTTCTTCAGCCAAATGCAACAATCCCAGAACAGGAAACTGCCACAATAATGAATACAGCCCAGGAGGGTGACCCCACCGACCTGCCAGAGGAGAGCTAGCACAAAAGAGCTTTTATACAAGGGCACATAATCCATATGAGTGTATTCCAGGGCATTTGTGAGGGGAAAAGAAATAAAAATAAAAAATAAAAAATAAGGCTGTCAGACTTCTATCACTCTTTACCCTCATTATTTCTCATCACCATTTCGCCATCATTTCTCATTTCTCCTCCTAATTCCCCACTCGCTATGGTTCCTCCTACTGCTCTCTTCTGAGCAATCCAGGACACTTGCACTTCTTCCCTCCCCTCAGCCTACCTTCATCTTGTATGTCTGAACCACATACAACTTTTATAAGCTGAGAACATTTCCCAGCAGAGGAACAAGCAAGATACGTCACAGAATATGTAAGTTTCCTGCACATTTTTGTATCTGTTAGAGAAATAAGCAAGAAAATTAACTAACTCTACTTAATAGAAGTTGACATTTTGCTATTAAAAGCTTCACATAAAATTACCAACAAAAACACTTCATCCACTTTTCATATCTCCATTTGATGTTACACCTTATGCTTTAGAAACCAGTTTGATCTCCAGCACTGAGACAACTTCTGCTGCTCCAACAGTGAATCTGTGAATGCAGTTTTGTCAATAACTTGTCAATGACACTGCCCGACACACCCAGCTGCCGAAAACCCCTCATGTTCTTGACTTTTGTTTCAGTTTCTTTACTCACAAGCCTCAGCACATGTCATACTCGAGATGCAAAAGGTGAAGCTACATACCCTATGCTCTCATTACCACGAGTAAACTTAGATAAACTGAGACACCATGGAGACACTCTGAGCCAGAGCCCAGAAAGAAGGAAAAAGAGAAATGTAAGAACTAGTTGATTTCATAAGAGTTCTGCAGAAAAGAGGAAAGGGAAAAGCAGAATCTCCTTTCTACTTGAAACACTCACTGCATGGCGTTAACCTTCCTACATGACAAACTTTCCAGATAACTTAAGCAAGTATAAGGACTTCTTTCAGCACTGGCCTTAAAGACTGAGCACATGACTAAGTCTTGACTGCAACGGAGATGATGATGCTCTGTCACAAGAAACTTGAGATTTAAGACAGTTCTCTCCAAAAATGCGTTTTGTTACAGTCTATCAGGAAACTTTTGTAATAAAGTGCTGGTTTGGGCTGGGGAAAAGTTAATTTTCTCCACAGTAGTATGGGCGATATTTTGGATACGTGCTCGAAACAGTGTTGATAATACAGAGGTTTTCCTTCCTGCTGAGCAAGAATCAAGGTTTTCTCTGCTTCTCCTGCGGCTCCACATGTGAGCACAGCCCAGACAGTGACCCCATGTGACCTAAGGGATATCCCAGACCCGATGAAATCCTGCTCAGCATATAAAGTGGGGGAAGAAGAAGAGAGAGAGCAGGATCTTCCTCATTTGTATCCTTTTGATTCCCTCCCCCATCAGCCCAGTCAGCTGTGCAGTGCTTGGTTGCAGGAGGGTTAAGCCACGACAATAAATTTAGCAGGCACCCTCTCTATCAATAGATTTAACTGATGGAGAAATGGTAACAGCAAATGCTCCCTCATTAACTCATCCCAATGCTAAGCAAGTTCATTTTCACAGAATGGGTATTCCAAATTTCAAGCTTTGACATTAAATCAATGTTTTCTTGATTTGGCTTATTCAAGTAAGAAGCAGAAAAAGCCATCAGGAGAAAAATTGATGCAATCAGATGGACAATTAGTTAGATAAGGAATCAAACATTAGACAGAAGTCTCCTTAGCTCAGATTTATGGGTCAAGGACTACCTTGGCAGTTAGATGGAAATTCACGAGGAAAAGGTACAAAAGAAAAAAAAAAAAGAAAAAAAAAGAAAAAAAAAAAGAAAAAAAAAGCGAACCATCGTGCTCATAGCAGTGTTCGTGAGGGAGGGGGAAAAAGCAGAATTAGAAATTAATTTTAAAAGGAGGTAAGGCTTTAAGGTCAGCTTTATGGCCGTATGGTGCCAGACACAAAGGTAGAACGGAGGATGAAAGGAACCCTCGGCCGCGGCTCCAGCCCCGCCGCCACCCTCCCCGCCCGGTGTTTCTATAGTTACGCTCAGCAACAGGGCCGGCACAAAACTTGCAATGGCGATGCCCCGAAAGGCACGCAGCCGCCCGCGGAACGGCGGCGATCCCTGAGCTCCCGAACGCGCATCCCTCACCCCCATCCGTCCATCCATCCCTCAGGCTGCCCGCTCAGCCCATGCCCCGGGGCGACGGGTAACAAGCGCACGCCCGCGGCGGGGAGCGCGGAGCGGAGCGCGGACCCGGCCCGGAGACCCCCGGAGCCATTCCCACCCCGCCGGAAGCGCCTCCATGCCTGGGAAGCGGGCACAGGGCCCCGACCCCGGCAAGGCCTCACGGCCGTGGGAAGCCCCCCGGCCCTCCCCGAGCACGGCCCCCCTGCCCGGGGAGCAGCGGCGGGGGCGGTCGCGGCCTCGCCCGCGGTAGGGGCGGGGCGGGACGGGCCCCCTCCCCCCGCCGGCAGCCTGAGGGGAGCCGCCCC